>JAGFBZ010002934.1:0-30836 GCA_018398805.1 Hirundichthys speculiger
ATTAGCAGAGAAATTAACTGAAAAGGCTCTTCAAACAGCTCCCACGTTAGGCCTTTCCTGGAAAGAGTTCTCATCCCCCGACAACCAATTGCTCAGCAGGTAAAAGCAGCTCTTCCTGAGACCAGCAGACACCCCTGCTCACGAGTCAATCACCCAGCATCAGAGTAGACGCTCTACTCCACCCATCACCAGGCGAAAGTCATGTCCTCACCAACAGAGGGGACATCTCAGCTGAAGGAATGAGTGCTGATCAGGCCTCTGGCAGCACTCCGAGCAACATGCTCCAACATGGGTGCTTTGTTCTGCTTGGTGAGTGACACTGGCTCAAACACGGACAATGGCAGCCTGTTGGACTGACAGGTTGTGGACTATTTGGATCAAAATGCCCTTGATTCAGTTTACTCGTCATCTGGCCTGTTTCCTGAGGGTCAGGAGGTCATTCAAGATTGCTGCATAACAAAAGATCTCACACTGCAGCACTTTTATGTGGTGTCAGCTCATGACACACCCCGCCATCACCGCTCTCCAACTGACCCACGTGACTCAATCTGGGGCTCAGATGTCCCACCTGACAGGAAACTCTGGTCAAACACTTTTTTCCCCTTGATGGGAAAACTCATGCTCTGCCTGTAAACTGTGAACTACAAGCTGGACGAATTCATCAAGGACTATGTGGTTGCCCTAAAAGGACTCTGCTTGCGGACCATGTGTCCTCCTCTGGCTGGCTTTCATTGCTAGCTGGTAACAGCTAAAAGGTCTCTCCTGCTGTGGATTATGACCTCAGTTCATCATTGTTGTTTTTTCATGCAGCATTATTCCCTTAGTCAAGAACTGTCTAAGATGATTCCCATCCAGTTTTAGATCTGTATACCCCATGTTCCCAAACAAATCCCATGGACTCTATTTCTAATCCTCCATCATCGCCTGGATATTATGACGATTCATCAGAATGACTCTGACAACGACTCCTTTGTGTGATCGTCCATTTTCCAACACTGAATATTATTGTCCATATTCATAAGTCGAACATTGTTTCTGTTTTCAGTCGTGTTTATGATGGTGATCACTGAATCTCAGTGAATTTGGTGACCTAATGTTACAGTTAATGGATGTTATTGTGTGATTAATATAAACATATCAATGTTTCATTATAATCAAAAGAGAGAAATTGTGGTGGAATTTTTTTATTTGGTTTATTTCATCTTGTAATTTTGTCATCTAACAATATGTTTAAAAGTGATTTGTCTGTGTCACACGAGACCAAATGTCTGACAAAAGGCAAATTACGGGGGTCGGCTGTGGCCCATTGATCTAGGAGACACAGCGGGGGTCAGCTGTGACTTCCTAAATTCAATTAGCATCAACTAAATAACTCCTTGATCAAGGGACTTTTTAAGTTGCTAAACTCAATCAGTCTGTTTAAACAAATGCCTCTGTTTTAACATTGCTAAACTCAATCATCTGTCTTGAGACAAAATGTCTTTTTGCTTTGACCAACACCTGCTGTGTCTACACTCTGTATGCAAATCTGTAACACCTTGCTGTCTTGGTGTATAAAGATCAGCCTAATCTTTGTATCTGCAGAGTCATTAGCCGGCACTCTGCGAGTGGTGGCTGGTGGCTCTCCTTGTGGCCACAATATTTGTATGTCTGTCTTTTTTCTCTGTAATAAATTCTATTCTGATTTTCTCATCAAGATCGGATCTAATTTTTTCCACAACACCGGAGAAAACCCACTCAACACCTTATTTTTACTGTTAGATGCCAATTATCTTGTTCTCAGTCCTGATCTTGTTTTGTTTTCTAATGCTTGTATTGATGATTCATGGTGAAGTTATGGATTTTAAAAATGACTTCCACAAAGAAGGCTTCTCTCGTCTTTTTGAGTCCTTGTCTAACACCTGATCTGGATGAAATAAGTCATTTTTTGGAATAACTTTCTGACTCTTATAGTTACAGGAATGATTGCGGTTGGTTGATACTTATCCCCTCCGAGCTCTCTTCTAGTGTTAACACTGCCATTATTGCAGCCAACTCTTCAGGAGAACAAAAATATAATTCTTTATTTCTCCTCTCATGTTTGTTCTGGCGCAGCCATGCTGGTGTCATGAATTTTTTAAATCGCCTAAACATGGAAGGCTTCTCTTGAGTTGATTCTTGCCCAGAAACTTCTTGATGTTTGGAGACCAGTTGTGTCCCGTTGTGTCTAAGGGAACCTCTTCTGGTCACCTTATCTGGAATAAATACATCCTCATCAGGAGTAGAAATATGCTCCTCTTCATTTCTCCTCTCGTTTGTTCTGGCACAGACATGCTGGTGTCATGAATTTTTTAAATCGCCTAAGCATGGAAGGATTCTCTTGTCTTGTCTTGTCAGAGACCTCAGCAGCTGCAGCGATGTTACCTGCTCTTTTTAATGGCCCACCTTGACTCTCTGTTGTTTTGATTTTTGATTCTTTTCCAGACTGTTTAGTCTCATCGTTAACTACACTGTATTTTAAAAAAGGCTTAACTGCTGACATCTTAAACTGGTACTGTGCTGATTTTACATAGGGGCTATAATTAAAACTAGATAGATGCTTCATTGTTATAAAACTGTGACTGAGAGCATCTCTGGGGGTGATCCGTTTTCTAGAGTCCACTTGCAGCATCTCCTTGAGCAGGCTTATAAATTCTTGTGTATCCTTCCATTCAGCTGGGTCTTTAATCTTTGGTCGGAGGTTTGGTAGGTCATCAAGACTGTTTACGTGATTATAAACGCCTTTAAAACAAATTGGGTTAAGATCGACTATTTTTTTATATTCATCTGGTGTTTTTAACCTATACAAACAGTCAGTAGAGTTTACTTTTATGGTAAAAAAAACGATTTCCTTTCATTGCCATTCTAAGTAAATCATCTGAAGGCTGTTCTTGCATCTTTACAATGCCCCTTAGAACCTCATATTCAGACTGTATAGAGTAGATGTGTTGACGGAGGTACAAATAGCCCAAAAGGCATCCAAGTGACCACATATCTACACTTTCATCCATTGGGAGTCCTAAGATGACCTCAGGGGCCCGGGAACCGAGAGGCTGAATCTTTTGACCCACTTTCAACTGAAATATATTTAAAGCTAATCCAAAATCAATAAGCTTCACTTTGAAGGGCTGTTTCTTATGGTTGACCAGCATGATGTTGTCTGTTTTAATGTCAGTATGAATTAAACCGATGCTTTTCAGTGAATCCAAAGCAACCAACATTTGCTGACAACGACTCGAATTTCAGACACAGAAAGTGGGTTTTTTCTGGAGGACATAAACTCATGAAGATCTGTATCAAGCATTTCAAAGACCAAACAGATGTGCCCTTTATAATCAAAGTTTTCAATAAATTTTGAGAGGTTGTTTTCTGTTGTTTCTCAAGAATTTTACTGCCACAGATTGATTTGTATCCATTTTTTTGCACTTGATAACTTTTAAGAAACATCCCTCACCAATAATTTTTTTTATATGGTACTTACTTGAACATAAAACTGGTACAACTGTTTTGTTGAAGCTCAAGTCAGAGTTCAAAAAACCTTGTGAGTTTTCCTTTTTTTTCTCCCCATCATTTTTGTTTAAGACCGAGCCGTTAAATCTTTGAGAGTTTCCCATTTTTAAATACTCAAGGGAATTCTTTACAGCTGTGGCATGATCTCATTCAGATGTCTGCTGTGGAGGAAACCAAGGAGATCTTTGTCTCTGGTGTCAAGCTGAAAAAGGTTGGATGTGGGAATTTATTTCCGATATGTCTAATACTGTTGGTGGTCGAGGAGGGACAGTAACATTAATTTTATGTCATCTTTAAATGGGCATCCAATGATTCGTTCTGCAGTATTTTAAAGACCACATCAGCTGCGCCAAGACGCACATCTGGTAACAACTGGATCTTACGCAGGTAAGACTGCGGGTTTAGGGAGGTGTAAGATTGCATTTAGGAGGTTTGGAGGAAGATCGGGCCCACAGACTGTGAAGTTTCTGTTAACTGTTTTTACTCCCTCACCGGTGTATTCAACAGCAAAACCAAAATGCTCCCACACCGGCGATTAAAAAAAGTTTTTTCCAATTTCTCTGCTACTGCTGGCCATGCCTGCTTGTTTTTTGTTTGTTTTTTTGTTTGTTTTTTTTTTGTCCTGCGTCTATGAGCTGCAACCAACCGTCCAAAGTGTGATCGACTGGTCACTGTGAGTGAGCGGAGGTGAGTGGACATTGACATGCAGTGGCGGCCTGTTGCCTAAAAGGCACTCACGCTCACGTGCAAGTCCAATGCAAAGTTATTGGAACATAAATACCGCGGGACATAAAAGCGTCCCGTGCAGGTCGTACCGAATGGTAATATATATATATATATATATATATATATATATATATATATTGAGGGGGGCAAGTTAACGCGTTATTATCGCGTTAACGCATACATTTATTAACGCTGACATTTATTTTATCGCACATTAACGCATGTTGCTCACGTGCTTTGAAAGTTAGATGAAAAGTGGAGTGGGCATAAACTGCAGCTCAGCGTGTATAGATTTACATTCTCTGTTAACTGAGAGGAGCCGAACAATACAACCTGTGTGATGTTACAAGTTCCTGCAGTGCCAGAATAAAATGCCTGTTCCGTGCAGAGGAAACCGAACTTTTTGTTTTGTTGTTGTTAGCGTGTTAGCCGCTAATTACGAGCCAAAAATAGCAGAATACCAGTGGTTTCTTTACTACGGTTCAGAGACCAGAGGCTGTGAAGGTAACAGAAAGACCACAGTTGAGCCTTTGTCTTGTTTCGCTGCAGTGCCTCGCTACTTTTTTGCATTTTATGAACATATTTTAAACACATTATTAAGGCTCGAGGGCTCCGTGTCCAGTTTGCGGACTTTGATTTTCGTATGGGGCGCGCCCCATTAACCGCGAAAAATAAGGGATCACTGTACTTCAGTGCGGCTCCATCTAGTGGCACAGATGTCTAATGACAACAGAAAGACTAGTCCTCGATAATAAAATGACCCCCAATTTTTAAGAATATTACTTCTAGATGAAAATATCGTCCTTGGTGTCCTGCAATGCTGGAAATTAGCATCAGAAGATTCTGTGCTCGTCATGATTTGACGAGGAGACGCAGAGCTGGAGAGCACTTTGGTTTTATTTATTTATGAGCTGAGTTTTCATTCAGATTTTCACAATATTGCAAATATTATACTATGTGATTCCAGCGCGGCCATGCTACCTGAACTACCGTGTAGAAAGCCATTTCAGGGTCACATAAACCGGACAATTAAATAAAAACAAATTCAGTCCCATGGCCTGTTTTTTCATTTTGTATTTTTGATCCAAGTCTAAAATTGAAGTTAAAAAAAATAATTTCCTCATTGTTTTTTTTGTGTGTGTTAGATTAAAAAATGAAAAACAATAAAATGTCACTTTTTAATTTTTTAAATTTTTGATTGACAGTTGAAAATGTAAAGAATGAATGACAGACGGATTAGTAAAGTTACAGACCTTTAACATGGACATTTTGATTTCAAAGTTCTCCCAGACGGAGGATTTGACAGAAACAAGGTTATTTGTAACAACTGCCAAGTTAAACTCCCTGTTAAAAGTTTCTGCTGTTACCTCAGAAATGACCTGTTTTAATGTTATGATTGTGCTGAGCCAAAATCATTTTGTTGGATTTTGTTTGTAGACTTTCTTTTTATTTTTCATAAGAACAGGATGACATTAATGCCCTGGCAGTGGCAATAAGCTTTATTTTATTTGACATTTGTTTAAGATGAGATTTACACTAAATATGTGTTACTGACAAGTGCTGATGTTAAAAGTGTTTGAACAACAAATGTTATGACACTTTAGTTCATATGGCAGCAGAACATTAAATAAAAGTGCATTTTATACTACTTTTGAATTCATTATTTGATTTTTCGTTTACAATATGATTAATCCTGATTAATCAGAGAAATAATGCGTTTAATCATGATTGTGCAAGTCCAATGCAAAGTTATTGGAACATAAATACCGCAGGACATAAAAGCGTATTGTCCCGTGCAGGCCGTACTGAACGGTTCGGTATTTTACCGAGTACCGTTGCATCCCTAATATATATATATATATGTATGTATGTATGTATGTATGTGTGTATGTATGTGTGTATATATATATATATATATACATATATACATATATATATATATATATATATATATATATATATATATATATATATATATATATATATATATATATATATATCTATATATATATATATATCTATATATATGTATATATATCCATATATATATATGTATATGAACAGTACCAGAGGCATGAATAAGTTTTTTGCAGGCAAAATAAGCTGATTTTTACATTGTAATGTCCCTTTACAATTGTTAATGGATGTTATTGTGTGATTAATATAAAACATATCAATGTTTCATTATAATCAAAAGAGAGAAATTGTGGTGGAAATTTTTATTTGGTTTATTTCATCTTGTAATTTTGTCATCTAACAATATGTTTAAAAGTGATTTGTCTGTGTCACACGAGACCAAATGTCTGACAAAAGGCAAATTACGGGGGTCGGCTGTGGCCCATTGATCTAGGAGACACAGCGGGGGTCAGCTGTGACTTCCTAAATTCAATTAGCATCAGCTAAATAACTCCTTGATCAAGGGACTTTTTAAAGTTGCTAAACTCAATCAGTCTGTTTAAACAAATGCCTCTGTTTTAACATTGCTAAACTCAATCAGTCTGTCTTGAGACAAATGTCTTTTTGCTTTGACCAACACCTGCTGTGTCTACACTCTGTATGCAAATCTGTAACACCTTGCTGTCTTGGTGTATAAAGATCAGCCTAATCTTTGTATCTGCAGAGTCATTAGCCGGCACTCTGCGAGTGGTGGCTGGTGGCTCTCCTTGTGGCCACAAGTATTTGTATGTCTGTCTTTTTTCTCTGTAATAAATTCTATTCTGATTTTCTCATCAAGATCGGATCTAATTTTTTCCACAACACCGGAGAAAACCCACTCAACACCTTATTTTTACTGTTAGATGCCAATTATCTTGTTCTCAGTCCTGATCTTGTTTTGTTTTCTAATGCTTGTATTGATGAATTCATGGTGAAGTTATGGATTTTAAAAATGACTTCCACAAAGAAGGCTTCTCTCGTCTTTTTGAGTCCTTGTCTAACACCTGATCTGGATGAAACAAGTCATTTTTTGGAATAACTTTCTGACTCTTATAGTTACAGGAATGATTGCGGTTGGTTGATACTTATCCCCTCCGAGCTCTCTTCTAGTGGTAACACTGCCATTATTGCAGCCAACTCTTCAGGAGAACAAAAATATAATTCTTTATTTCTCCTCTCATGTTTGTTCTGGCGCAGCCATGCTGGTGTCATGAATTTTTTAAATCGCCTAAACATGGAAGGCTTCTCTTGAGTTGATTCTTGCCCAGAAACTTCTTGATGTTTGGAGACCAGTTGTGTCCCGTTGTGTCTAAGGGAACCTCTTCTGGTCACCTTATCTGGAATAAATACATCCTCATCAGGAGTAGAAATATGCTCCTCTTCATTTCTCCTCTCGTTTGTTCTGGCACAGACATGCTGGTGTCATGAATTTTTTAAATCGCCTAAGCATGGAAGGATTCTCTTGTCTTGTCTCGTCAGAGACCTCAGCAGCTGCAGCGATGTTACCTGCTCTTTTTAATGGCCCACCTTGACTCTCTGTTGTTTTGATTTTTGATTCTTTTCCAGACTGTTTAGTCTCATCGTTAACTACACTGTATTTTAAAAAAGGCTTAACTGCTGACATCTTAAACTGGTACTGTGCTGATTTTACATAGGGGCTATAATTAAAACTAGATAGATGCTTCATTGTTATAAAACTGTGACTGAGAGCATCTCTGGGGGTGATCCGTTTTCTAGAGTCCACTTGCAGCACACTCACAGAAATGATTTATGGCAGAGTTATTCTTTATGTATTTAAATCTATTTGATTTTATTTAAAAACTCAATTTTTTTAAATGTATGCATTGTAATTAATTATAATCAGCATAATTTAATCAATTCTAAAATGTATTAAATGTAATTACTTAATACATACTAACATGGTTTAAATAACCAAAGTTGTAAAACAAACAACATTCTGTTATTAAAAAATGATGTGATTAGTTTTCATAGAAGTTATGAGAAGTGAAATGGGGAAAGCGGAAACGATGTCCTACTCTTCCGTTTACCGCCAGTAGTCAAGACCTTGTGAAGCACTCGTCCAAGTGTTGGTAAGTAATCCGAGACATCCCATGTCCAATTGCTCCCAAATGTGTCCTAATCGTGCAGTGTCACATCACACCGATATCAATTCATTCATGATAAAATGTACCTAGTTCGTGATTATTTTAAGCAGTTTTATCTTGGTCACGTCGCGTGTTCCGGACAATACCGGCGCCCGCTATCGTCATACCTAACAAGCTAGCTATTTCACGGGATCTTGGCTAGCTTGGTAATAGAACTTGATACTGGACTAAACTAACCCTTTGCGGTCGGTTATCATGCCGGTTAAAATGACTACTAGTAACATTAGTAGTTAAGCTGGCTAGGTAGCATTCCCTTTGTTCATAACAGTTAGCCGATTCATTTTGTAACAAGTTGGGCTCTGTCTGTAGCATTCTTTTACATCAGTTTGCTTAAAGGATAACTTAAGAACTCCATTGGGTTGTTTTTGTCGGTGCAAACTCGTTACCTCTCGGTTAAATTCTGCGTTTTGAATACAAAATATGGCAATTCTGTGATTCATGCAAATCTGCAATTATACGTTTTTTGCGGCGAGGGAGAGTTAATGTGCTTAGTGAGCTCAGTCATGAATACAAATCACTTTGTTGCAGTGTTTCCCAAACCAGTTTGGTCATGCGTAAACCTCTTTTTTCCGCCTTTTTTCGCGATACGCGCTTCCCTGCTCCTTAAACGTCGCTGGTCATGCTGCCTTTTACAGTGCGAGTAATTTCTCAGTTTCTTGCGGTGACTATGACATAATTTTTCCAGTTCACTGTCCGTGATAGGGACTGTGCTACTTGTCTGTGTATGTAAACCTGGAAGTATGGATTCATTACAGTCCATTGAATTGCACCAATGATCTAGACATTTTGACTAAAGATTGTCGTTGGTAGGAAAAATTAGTGTAGGTCAATGATGTAATGATTTTCACATAGTAAACTGATTTATTCAACTGCAATTAACTAAAGAACTGCACAAGAATCAAATTGGGTCAAGAATCTAGACTTTAATATGGTGGTTAGCTCGTGTTAGCTGGGTGACTGCCTTATAGAGTATTATATTTAAAAATACTGGCTTGGATTACAGAACTGAGTGTTAAATACCGCTTTTCTTCTCACTTATATTCTTTTTTTTCAGATACCTAACTGTTGGGGTAGTTTTTCTTGTTCTCTTCACATCCTGTGATCTGACCTCCATGTGGCAACATAGATTTTGTAAGTATAAGTTAAACGATCTACACATCAAAATGTAGCACAGTTTAAATGTAGTTTATATTAGTTTACAGTTCATGTGAAGTTAAAATGTTTTACAATATCAAGCTGAAATGTTTAGAGTAAGCATGTTAAAAGCATAAATGATTTGATTTACAATACAAAAAACTCATTAGGCCTACAGTGTCTCATCTTGGACAAGGTTGGGTGTGTGGGTTTTTTCAGGTATTTTTCAGGTATGGCCTTTTGAGTGCCTTTTCTGTAACATCATGAAAGCTGTTAAACCCTAACAACAAACTCAAGCTGAAAGGCTGCTCATTTTACAAATAACCTAATTGATTTGTTGTTCTTTATCTTCATTCACAGGTGCTGTGTAAATGTGGCCTTGCAAATTGTGTGACAATTCATTATCTACCAGGTATGAGTTATTAAAAGATTTTAGGCTGAGACATTTCCACCATAGCCAGACAGGCAGATATCCACGTGTATATCTAGACTGTCCTTGCACATTCACAAGCTGGAAGAAACTTTTGACTCACACATATCGAACACACAGCAAGTTAGAAACAGCAGGTGCTCAGTCCACTACGTTCTCATGTCAGACATGTGGGTGTGTAAAGAACTTTCAACAGAGAAGGAATACTTTAGTCATATTAATCAACACCTTAGGCAGTATGAAAATGTAACTTGTATGTTTGAGGGATGTACATATCAGTCAAACATATACGGTACTTTTAACTCGCATAAAAATCGTAAACATAATCCACACAGTCTAAAGGATTTTAAAGCAGGTGTAGTCAAAGTCAATGTTCAATCTAGTCCAGCAGATGAGGGGCCCACATTTACTGTGGACATAGATGGTAGTCTGTCAGACACAGATGCAGATAGTGATATTGATAATTCAGAGGACCTTCCTGAAGTTGTAGAAAAAAAACTTGGCTCTGTTCTATTGAAGTTGGAAAACATTTTTCATGTTCCATCTACAGCAATAGATGAATTGGTTGACGAGCTACACTATTTGCTGAGTACTGTGTCTGTGTCAATAACTTGTAGTAATATTTCAGATTTTTTCAAAAGTAAAAACATAGAGGTTGATAGCTTGCTTATTAAGGAATTGGCTGATTCACTGTGTAAATCTAATCCTTTGGCAAATGCACTAGGAAAGGGTGGCCCCCTTGAAACAGCTTATAAGAGAAAAGAGTACTTTTAAAGAAGTGTTTAAGGTTGTTGAGCCAATAGAGTTTGTTCTTGATCAAAAAACAAGCAGGTCCTTTCAATATATCCCATTACTGCGATCTTTGCAGCAGATACTTGATTCTCCTGAAGTGCTGAATAGAGTTATTGATAGCCACAGAACACAGGGCAATAACACAGACCAGCTTGAAAACCAGCAGTATTGCTCCATAAGAGATGGTGTATACTTCAAAGAAAATCCTTTCCTGTCAGGTGATGAGTTAAAAATTTGTTTAACCCTATACATTGATGACTTCGAATTGTGTAATCCTTTGGGCACATCACGGAAGAAGCACAAGTTGTGTAGCATATACTGGATTCTTAATAACTTGGGACCAGGCTCTCACTCAGCACTCACCTCTATTTATTTAGCAGTTTTGTGTAAGAGTAATGATGTAAAGACATATGGATATAGAAAAATATTAGAGCCATTATTACATGATCTTGTTACATTAGAAGAGCATGGTGTCTTTGTTTCAAAGCTTGGGACTTTTGTTAAAGGAACAGTGCACAGTGTTATTGCTGACAATTTGGGTGCCCATGCTTTGGCTGGTTTTATAGAGAGCTTTTCTGGGCATTATATTTGTCGATTTTGTACTGCTCAGAAAGAAGAGATCCAGTCAACTGATGTTTATTCAGGTGCTTTTTCTCTTAGAACCAAAGAAATACATCAAGCACATCTAAAGACTGCACAGGACACTGAAACGAGTTGCTTTGGAGTGAAGCGAGCTTGCCCTTTAACTGAGCATCTTAACCATTTTCACGTCAGCACAGGCTATCCTCCAGATATAGTGCACGATTTGTTTGAGGGGGTTGTCCCATTTGAACTAGCACTGTGTTTGAGCATTCTGATCTCCAAGAAGTATTTTAGTCTTGAGTCTCTTAACACATGTATCCTCAAGTTTCCTTTCAAGTGGAGTGACAAAAAGAATCGGCCTCACCTTATACCACACAGCTATTCCAGTAGGAAGACAGTAGGTGGCAACGCCCATGAGAATTGGTGCCTTATACGTTTCCTTCCATTTCTGATAGGGGACCTTATACCAGAGGGTGAGCTTGCTTGGCAAGTGATACTAGACCTGAAGGAAATCGTAGAGCTAGTTGTGGCACCTGTTCACACTCAAGAGACAATTGCCTACCTTGATGTTAAAGTTTCTGAGCACAGACAGAGACTACGTGAGCTTATCCCAGGTGAGACACTGAAACCTAAACACCACTATCTTGAGCACTATCCACACTTGATCATGTGCTTTGGGCCTCTTGTGGGTGTATGGACGATAAGATTTGAGGCAAAACATAGTTTTTTTAAACAAGTTGCCCGACACACAAATAATTTCAGGAACATTGCACTCACTCTGGCAACCAAACACCAGCAGTTAATCAGTTATCACTTGCACTCATCTAGTCTCAGTGCTTCAAATCTGGAAGTGACAAATGTCTCCACAGTCCCTATTGATGTTTTGAATGAGGAGGTTGTAGTGGCTCTCAGACAGAAATATCCAGACATAAGTCAAGTTAATCTCACAAAGAATGTCACGACTAGGGGGATCAACTACAGAAATGGAATGATTGTTGTATGTCATTCAACTGCTGGAATGCCTGAATTTGGAGAGATTCTACAAATGTGTATAGTGGGAGATAAATTGAGCTTCATAGTTCGTTTATATTTTGCTTGGTATCAGGATCATTTCAGGGCCTTTCAGCTGACACTGTCACCAGATAGAAAGGTTGTCCTTGTTCAGTTTGAGGAGCTAAGAGATTGCTACCCACTTGTGGCCTACACAGTCGGATCTAGACGTATGGTGACCCTGAAGAGACACATCGTCATCAAAGGTATGATTTTCAAATGAAAATTCTTCTGTAACAGAGAGTTTGTGGGAAGGGTAGAAGAGAGTGGAGGGTAGACTCTTTACTAGTCCTTTTCTGGCTTCCACTCTTTGCTTAACTCCTCACCCATCCTCCTCACTCTCCAAGTCTCCTGTAGCCTTCTCACTACTAACCTCTTCTCTCACCCTCTTCTTTGCTCTGTTTGTTTGTGTCTCCACCTTAGATTAGCAAAGCAGGATGGCAGGACGAGTAACTTTCAGAGTGCTCTTTGGAGGTGAAGACGATGCAAGAAAGCTCACCATTGAATCTGGAATACCAAACACGGTGGAAGAATTCACTCTTCAGATAAAGACTTTCTTCCAAGTGACTGAGCCATTCAGACTTCAGTACAGAGACAGAGAAATGGATGATCAGTTCATGAACCTCTCATCAACTTCAGAACTTGAAGATAAAGCTACTGTGAAAGTTGTGTACATACCCTCTGAGACATCCAGCTCTAATCCACTCACAAGAGCTGCCAGCCCCACAATCCCAAGTACTCTTTCCGATGCCAGCACCCCAATCCCAGGTACTCCTTCCAGTGTCAGCTCCTCATTACATGAAGCAAACGTTTCAGACTCCTACAGCAGCAATGATACCATCATCTTGTCATCACCTGAGACCCGGTCCTGTTCTTGACCGAGACTCTTTGTTGTTCCTCGCTCGCTTCTCATACTGTGCTGAAATGATGCTCCACACTGGAAATAATGAGTTCAATGCACACGGAACCTTGCTTTCTCCTACCCCAAAAACACGTTCTGATATTCTTGAGGGCCTAGCTGAAGAAATCATGAAGTATACAGCCTATCCAAAGGATGAGGAGTTAGAAGAAGTGGCCAAGGCTCTGATACAGTCCCATCCATGTCTACTGGAGAAGGGCACTTGCAGTGGCTACTGTGGTTGGAAGCACTACTTGAAAATAAAGATGATGAACTTCAGATCAAAACTCAGGTATGTGTTTTATTTAATGGGCTCTATTTTGTTCCCATCATAAGCGCATTTGTGCCGGCGTAAGGTGGTGCAAGATATTAAATGTCAGTCCAACAGATTTATAGACTTGCATTTAATGTAAAAGTAAAATTATTATTATTCTCAGCCGAGCAGGACATCCTGAGGTTGCAGTCAACTCTCTGAAGAATAAACGGAAAGGCCAGGAGAAGCCAGCAGCCAACATCAAGAAGCCCAGGAAGGCAGAAGTTAATTTCTGTCCAAACATGCCCAGAGGTGAAACAAGAGAGAGTATGGAGGCAGAAAGGGTGGCTCTACTGATAGAGGTAAAAAAGAAGAAAAAGGATGAGGCTGAGATCAAGAAGATGATGCAGCATACCTTCTCGATCAGGAGGCAGGAGGTTCTCCAGGAGCCAGCGATTCTAGAGTTCCAAAACAGATGGCCAGCACTCTTTGATGTCAGTGAGGTAAGTGTGACTCTGAAGTGTAGTAACTTGGTCTATCAATTACCTTCTTTACCAACTGTTAAAATCTGTATCCTGTCTGTATTGTCTTTTACAGATCAACTTGGAGTTTATGCGACTGACAACTGTACCTCTGACCTCCAAATTCCTTGGAGAACTGGACCGTCAGACCGACAACTTGATTAAGGTTTTTAATGCCAAAGGTGGAGCTGCAGGAAGAAAGATCACTGCCATAATGGCCGAGATGGATAATGTACGTTTTGTTTTTTGTTCTTTTTTTTTTTGTTTTTTTTTTTTTTTTGTCTAATCTGATAAGTATATATGGCTTGTCTGACTCAGCTGTATGGGAAAGCTCATATGTTAAATGTTTCAAATGTTTTTCTGCTGGCCCTTTCAGAATTACTGTTTACTAAATGGGCTTAGACCTGTTTGAGCTTTACCTGAGTGGGGTAAAACAAGTTGATGGAGTGGTCAAGTAGGGAAATGTCAGTGACTTGGTTAACCTCAGCACCTGTGTGTTACTGTGTATCTGAGACTGACAAGCATGGAATCATATAATGTTTTTTTCAGAATGAAGACATCAGCGTGAGGCGTGATTGTGTGCTGAGGTGTCTGAGCATCTACCTCAATGAAGACCTGGACACACTGGTTAATGAATACATGGTAAGTATGTCAGCCTACTGTCCTTTGTGCCAGATAGAATTTATTTCTGTCCAGATGTGCCTGATAACGTGGCGTTCATGAGAATGGGATGGACATGAGGACACATTGACCTTGACCACCAATAGTTCATCATTGAGTCCAATGGGTTGTTTGTTTAGAATGAGAAATTCCCACAAGGCAAATGGTGGTAGTGCTGTCATTTTGTAGGAAGTGAATCCACTTGGTCGAGAGGAGCCTGAGGATAAAGTAGGCCGGGTCCTGGCACCGAAACGCTCCGACTATGCCAGAGACGACAATTCTCAACTAAAGTACAAGGTGAGGACACAGACACTTCATAGTTGTTATGAACCAGCAGTTTTTACTTCATTGACATGTGTTTTGGAAGTGTTTAGTAAGAAATGCCTTTCAGATAATGTCAGGTCATTTTGATTCTTGGTTCTGATCAGCTGGATTCTTGTTTGTTTGTGGGGGGGTATCACTAGGATGCATGTTGTGGACTGTCTGCTTACGAACTCCAGCGCCACGAGAACATCATACAGAAAGAAGCCTTCTTGTCTTCTTTGAAGATATGGCAAGTACGTGGACATGTCAATTGGACATGTCAATTGGAACTCTAACCAATACAATGACTTTTCACTCTCTTTCCACTCTCTCTCCTCTCTCACATTCTCCCCTACTTTACTCTCCTTTTTTTTTCCCCCTCCTGCTCTTTCACTGTTGTCCCCCCCTCTGCCTCTGCTCTCTCTCTTCTGTCTCTCTCTTCTCTCATACTCGTTATCTCCAACAACCAGTGTAACTTCACACATACATTGAGCATATGAGCACATATTTAGGATTGCTGTCCATGCAGAGAAACAATGGGATAATTATTGTTTTTCTCTCTCTGTCAAAAGGCAGCTGAGGATCTGAGGCAGTCAGTAAAGCCAAGCCTGGAATGTCAAGAGGTAAGTCATAAAGCAGCGTAGCTGGAAGCATGAATTGTTTTTGCTGTTGGGGCTGAATTAGTTTCCAACAGGTGAAGGGTAAAGGGGGAGAGAAGGTTAGGATAGGAAAAGGTTGGTCCTTTCTCTTCCCTATTGTTTTCCCTCCAACCCTCCTCTTACTCCTACAGTCCTTTCTTAGGCAAGACATCTCACTTTTTTATGGGTGCTGAAAATTCAAATCATATCAACTTTTAAGTGCTGCCCAGCATCTCCCCTGTTGATTACATCTCAAGGTCAAGTTTTGTCACTAGGTAGCAAAAACTGGGGAATAAACAGTGTGAGTCAGCTTTACACTTAACAGGCTTGATGCACACACTCTACTACACAGGGGTGCCCAACCCTGGTCCTTGAAAGCCCCTATCCTGCAGGTTTTAGATGTTTCCCTGTTTTAGCACACTGTGATACAAGTGGCTGTGTCATCAACACACTTGTGCAGACTTTGATGACAACCTGATAATGACCATTAATTAGAATCAGGTGTGCTAAAGCAGGGAAACATCTAAAAAATGTTGGATAGGGGCTCTAGAGGACCAGGATTGGGCACCTCTGCTCTACTACTTCCTGACTGGAAGCCTGCATCTTTATTTCCTGTACCATACTGTTTTAAGTGATTTATCAGGTGCACGCTGGGTGTGCCCAGGCTCAACTCAAACATGTGAGAACAAGACTACTACTTTAAGGGATAATTGTCAGATTTTGAATTGTCACCTTGGCAGAAAAGTGCACAATATTCAAGAGTAGTACTGCACACCTGATTAATCACTTAAACTTATAGTACATCCAGGAAATAAAGATCCTCCTGTCAGGACATAGTGGAGCTTGTGCATCAAGTCTATCCTCTCAGTGAGGAGGGTAAGAAGGAGAGAGAGAGGATGGCATGAGTGAGAAGGTTTGGAGAGGGTTGGATAGGAGAGGGGTAAACCTTACCCCTACAAGAGCTTGAGAGAGAGAGGAGGTGAGTAGAGATGGTGGAGGGTAGAAGAGAGGGAGAAGGGTTTGGAGAGGTTTGCCTCCTTCAATCCATTTTCCCTGCATCAGTGAAAAGTTTCTTATTTGGCTCTTACAGCTACTGGCTAAGCATTGACATCACTGTTCTCTGAACAAAATCGGTGGGGGGTTCCTGGTTCTGTATTACTATATATCTACAGGGGTTAAAGTATTCCGGCCCCCGGCCGGAACTCCGGCTTTTGACTATGATTTAGGGAAAAAAAAAAAAAAAACGCACAGAAACACGTTATTTCTGAGTGGTCTTAAAACGCAGGCGAGGTGAGTCGGTGGTTTTTTCTCAGGCAGTCAGAAGAATGGAGGCAAAATTCAAGCGTCTCTGGGCGGGGACAGAGGAACAGGAGACAGAGCCAGAAGCTACCTGCACAGCAAATTCACCAGTGTTAAATTTCTAGTGTTAGGCCAGTTTAGAGTAAAGTGTTATGGTTCTGGTGTTGGTTCTAGGAGAATGAACGCTGCATAAGTGTGCAAAACATAATATTGTGGGTGTTACTATACCGAGTCAACAGTATTGAACACCTATCGGTGTTGTTTTCAACATCCGGGTATTTGGGCAGGTGCTTGAAGAGGAATTGGACGGCCGCCATTTTTTGTCACTCGCATGAAGGATGAGAAGAAGAGACTGGTGAGTACGACTCGACGAAAGTTTTGCCTTGTTGTTTTTAATTTGCAGTAAAATGTGCCTATGTTGTCATATAGTTTCACATTTTTGAGCCATGTTGAATATTTTAACGAGTGGCCGCCGTCGTAGTTGCATGGTCAGCAGACATGCCAGTACACGACCGCCCAATTAGGATGACCATGACGGTTAGCTTAGTTTTCAGTTCGTTTTTGGACACGGTGGACTAACGTTAAGCCAGCGAAACGTTATTTGAAAATAGTTAAAAGCTCTCGAGCAAAATGTATTTTTAAACGGTTTGCAGTTTTACACTGCGTTTTAACTGACAGGTTGTCTGCGATGTGCGTGCTGTCAGTTAAGTAATGCTACTGTTAACTTAATATCACTGCCTAAATTGTAATTGTGTAGGTGAAGTAACGGTAATTTATACCGGTTTGCTGCTTTTTAGGGCTGCAACGAGCAGCAGATTTTACTATCCGAGTATTTGAGGCAACTATTCGTTTACGGGGGGGTGGGGTGCGAGCGGGCCGCACCTGCATGCGGGGGAGAGCGCACGAGCGAGCAGTCTTATATCGGCTACAGCCCTACTGCTTTTTGTAGCGTTTAACATATGGTCAGACTAACGTAATCTTATTTAGTGCTCGTTTTCTGCACCACCTCTAATGTTTTAATTTGTTGTATCTTTTGCCTTGTAGCAATTTACACGATTACGAGGGTCCCCATTCAAAATCGCAGATATCAGGTGAGTGAAGTTGAAGTAAATAGTTAACGTTTAAGGTGCCACAATGCAAACGTGTAGGTTAGATATTGACAATGTGTTGTGAAGTAGTCTTGTGTTCTGCTAACACTGATAATGATATTATTTTGAATTAAATTTCCCTTTATGGGATAAATAAATGTATTTTCATTTCATTTAATTTCTCAGCATATAACGTTACTAAGTTTACAGGTAAAGACTAGTATTTATATCAAGATATTGGTATTATCATTGATATTTTTTGTTGAACTGTAGATGTTACAATTTATGAGAATTGTCTCATATTTTATTTTAGTACTCTGACGGAATACCAGGTCAGTAAAATTCCCCAGCTAACAGTTAATGGCAAAAGATTTTCTGGCCACTTACATTTCTAATAGTTAAGCCCAAGAATGTATGCTGTAACATGGGAGCTGGCATAAAGATACAGTTTTGTGTTTTTCAGTGCGTTTGTTTGACAGGATACAAAGATACCGCAGTCACCATAAGAAGTGTGAAGAGCAGTATATAAAGTTCCAGACCTGTCAGGCAAGAACACACAGCATCTGCATACCCACCAGCCTCAGTTACAAAAAGTATATTTTAGTTCATCAGAGAGAAATTAGTGTTGTGAAAGCTTTTGGTTGATGTTCAGGTTATGATAAATATTTATTAGGGCTGCAACTATCGATTATTTTAGTAGTCGAGTATTCTATCTATTATTCTGGCTATTAATCGAGTAATCTGATAAATAATATTGCACATTTTATTGCTTAAAATCGCAATGATATCTGTCAGTGAGCACTAAATTATTTATAAAAAGTCAAACTAGGCCTCTGAAATTGACAAAAAGACACTGAGTCCTGACATTAGATTTGAATATCAATCTTTTAAGTTTGTAAGATTGACTACCAGACATTACTATGGTGAACTATTGACAATATATATGAAAATTACATTAATAGATTTTTGATATTTAAGACACTTTTTTTCATTATTAATTTTTACACATTTGCAACTAATGATTATTTTCATTTTATTATTTATCATTTTGTTTATTTTCAGGATGTTGAAAAATGTCAATCCGTGTTCCCCAAACTACAACACGATGTCATCAAATGTCTTTTTTGTCCACAAACCAAAAAGATATTCAGTTTATTGTCATAAAGGAACAAAGAAACCAGAAGTATTGACATTTAAGAAGATGAAATCAGAGAATTTTGACTTTTTTCTTAAAAAAAATGATTATCTGATTATCAAAATGTTGACGATTAATTTAATAATCGATTTATTGTTCGATTAATTGTTGCAGCTCTAATATTTATCATTTAAATTACATCTAAGGGATGTCTAAAATATCTTTTTGTGCTTTGTGTACACCTCTCTTTCTCCACAGGCTCATGTCGTAGATGGCAAAATGATAATTAAGGTGCAGTATCAGAACCGCAAGAAATACATCAAATTACAAACTCCTGATTTTGAAGAATTCATTTCTGAAGGTAAATGTTCAGATTGACATATGACTAACCTGTAATTTACACCAAGTGGTGGCCATGATATTTTATGATGTAAATAATTTCTGTGTTTTCCATATTTAACTTCATCATTTAGTGACAGAGAAGTTCTCCATCTGTGCGGACAAGATTACTGTGGAGGATGATTCCGGCACTGAGGTTGATGAAGCCGTGTTTGCAGAATTAGCCACATTGGAAGGAATTTGTTTTGTCATTAAGGACAGTCACAACAATGGTAAATTTAGTGTTCTAGTTTTACATGGCATTAATATCCGTGCTTATTTCAGATGCCTCTATTGCATTAAATTGTCTTTCTTCCAATTTTAAGATTATCAAATGAAGTATTAAACACTTGAAATGATAATTGTTTGCTTAAAGTCATGTCCTCTGGCATAGGTTTTTGGCTGTTTGTTCAGTTCATTCCCTTTCCCTCTGAATTCTAAAGAATAGAAGCAGAGTTTCTTGTGTGGTTGATTACAAATCTGATCCACAGCATTGCTGCAAATGTGGTGAATTGTGTGTGTGTTTTTTTAATCTTTTGTTTTAGATTCAGGCACATCTCATTCATCCGCTTCCTCACCACTATCTTCACCCAGTAGGAGTGTCCTCTCTGTGTCCATTAGTAGCAGTGACGGTGAAACATCAAGACCATCCAAGCGAAAGAGGGGTGATGAAGAAGCCAGTTCTTCAGCCAGAGATGTAAGTTTCATCACTGTAACTGTCCTCTTTTTGATTTCTTTCAGGTGCTTGATACAAAAAACCCACCTGTACAGTACCTCGAAAGCTTGATTTTGCACTCATAAAAATCTGGATTTTACTTTTAGCTTTGCCATGATTTAATCATTAAAGTTTGGCTATAATGGTGCTGCAAACTAGTTTGCCTCTCTAGGTTTATACCATAACAGCTGTCGTAATCTGTTTAGCTGATAAAACAGATTCTGCAGATGAAACCAGGAGGGACGACAGTACTTGAAGAGTATGAAGAAACAGGGACACTGTGTGACACTAGAAGAAGGCAGATGGTAAACATTCTTGCAGCGCACATGGTCGAGACAGAGGGGTAAGTTGATGATACCACAGTTAAGTTGTTACCACCTTGTAAGTTTTTTCTGTTTTTAAAATGAATTTACATACTGAATAATTACTAAAATTTAGGTTGGTTGGGGCCAATTGATAGTATGTTACTAATGATGTTGAATTGTGAAAAGACTTAATTTTTGCTTGAACGAGGAATAAGAAAAAGGCAGCTATGACAGTTAAAAGATAAACTCTGCACTAGATGACTCACATTACTTAGATAATGTTGTAATTGGCATGTCCGTGTTTGTTTGTTTGTTTTTTTTCCATTGCAGGAGAATCCCTCAGCGAGTTACTAAAGAGAAATATGCACTGGGAATCGTGACTTTATTTCCTGCACTGAAGGATCCCCTATCCAGGAAAGGATATGTAAGTTTATATATATATACACACACACACACAGAATGAGCTTGACACTGGACAGTGCTCCTTTTATTATTAATGCACAAAAATAGTAATTTACCAGTTAATTGGATCCACTTAGATAAAAGTACTGCATTAAACACAACAGTCCTTCCATTTTTGTTGTTTGTCTGTTTCTGAAAGGTGTTTATTTAACTTCATGGTCGTTTTTGGATTCATACTTTTGAACACTGTTACAAGTGGGTTCCTCCTATGGCTAATTATGAAGTAACTTGATGTTGTCTGTCCCTGGTTAGGAACATTTTTACGACAGCCAAAGTGGCACTGGCTTCTTGGCGTGGCGGCTCAAGACAATTCAAAGAAAGACAAAGCTTGGGTCCAAGGAACCAAAAATACAGACAGGAGGAGGTGGTCCAAGACAGGAGAGGGAGCTGCCTCAGATTCGTGGGCAGCTGGATGAAGAGCACTGTAAAGAGGTCATATCCTTGATGAACCACACAAGTGACAGAGAAATCATCCTGCAGAAGATGAAGGAGACCTTTGAATACAGGCAGCACCTCATCCACAATCCTGATGAGTCTCACAACATACTCTCAGTGTTTCCAAGGCTGCTGGACATTAAAGGGCTGGTAAGTGTAGGCATCCACCATTCATGGCCAAAAGCTTGTGATTGCCAGAAATGTGAATTTTACTACACATCTTCCATTTCTCTCTGCAGATACATCAAGATTTCAGCCTCCTCTTTGGACCAGAAACGGCTGCTAAACTGCTTGAGAAGTGGCATACGTCCTTCAAAGGAAAGGTCATCAGAGAAGCAGAGAGCCTTACAACCACCTCTGTGCTCCAGAGTTTGCTGAAGTCTGCCAAGAATCCAAACAATGATGCATTTTCTGAGGATCACCCAGGTATTCAATTAAATGCCAAATGAAATTAATGTATTGTTCTATGCAGTACTTAAGTGGATAGTTTGGATTATCTTAAGTGTGTTTGTATAAGGTACCTCTCCATAGTGACTGCACGACTTGAGTGGGTGTTGGTCAGCACCATCCAGTTTGGAGAAGCAGAAATGAGTTGTGTTGGGCACGTTACTTTAAAGTAATTAGTTCTAGTTTCTCACTACTTCTTCCTTCTTCCAAAAAGTAACTGAGATAGTAACTGAATTACTCTCTAATAAAAGTAACTAGTTACCGGGGAAAGTAACTATTTTCATTACTTTAAAAAGAAGTTGTTGTAGGTCAATAGATTTGAAATTTTCTGAGCAGTATTCCAGTCAGTAGAATAGAGAAGAACAGACAGGTACCTGTATTAAAGAACCTTGTAAATATTTACTGCACCTCAGCAGACAGCAACGGGTTTATCCTACACTTCAACTGCACTTGTAACAAAAGTAAACAGTAAATTTCGACAAGTTTGAAGCAGTGCTTGTATCTCCACCTCCTAAAGGTCAAGTTTTCCACGATTGCTTTGCCATCATATCGTCGCATCTCTGTTTTATGTGTGTGTGTTTGCTGCACGTGCTGTTCCAGTTTCTGTGTGAAAACACTGGCTCTGATTGGCCTACCATGACACATGACTCTACCCCCCTTAGCCAATCACAATCACTGTTATTTATAACGGTGTTATTCCCAACACTGGAAATGAGTACTGGCGGAGGCTAAGCATGTACTGCTGGGAAGACCCTGTCTATAGCATTTCTTATGCCCCTTTTCCACTAGTACCTACTTGGCGCGGCTCGACTCGACTCGGCTCCGCTTTGGAGGTTTTCCACTAGGTCATAGTGCCTGCTCGGCCCTCCTTTTTTCATACCTACTTGGCTGGGGTTCTATCCGGGCTGAGTCGGGCCGAGAATACAACGTCACCACGCCGCGGGCCATTGATTGGCCAGAGAGCAATGTCACGGATGAGCCTTAAGCGACTCCTCCACACCCGCCATATTTAAAACTCGGCAACAAAAAACTCAACAGCGATTTTACTTTACCTGCAGTTGTCTACTTCACAAAACGAAGAATGGTTACTTATAGTTACTACACTGACTATCCATAAGTAGTCCATAAGATGTGACTTGAACTAAACAGTTGATGAAACAGGATGGTCCATTGCTTCCCTTTCTTCTTCAGAGTGGGACAGCGACATGGCATCTTTGCTACTGCTCCTGCATATCCTACCACCTCAGCCTAACAAAAAGAAAACGCAGAAGATCAGCGCAGCTCAAGCCATGGACCATCTAGTTGTGTTTCACAAGGTAAGTACAGGGCTGTGTTTTGGGATTTAAGTGGAAAATGTCTCACATAATTAGATAACAGTAAAAATACAACTTGACAAGTGTTTTTTTTTTTTTTTCCCCACAGTCATGCCGAAGCCTTCAAGAACACCTAGAGAACCAGGAGGGACATCGCCAACCGTATCTTCTTGCTTCTGGAACCTCCAAACAGGCCGTCAGTGCTTACTATGTTGTGATGGACAAGAAGCTCATCCCCTGCCAGGGAGCCACATCATTGGCAGCCTTTGATGAACTTTTTAAAGTGCACTTCGTTTTCAGTGTAAG
This sequence comes from Hirundichthys speculiger, assembly GCA_018398805.1. NCBI lineage: Eukaryota > Metazoa > Chordata > Actinopteri > Beloniformes > Exocoetidae > Hirundichthys > Hirundichthys speculiger. The sequence goes on from JAGFBZ010002934.1 coordinate 23,499, forward strand.
TTATGATTATGCTCTCAGCAACATGTACACATTCCTTCAGACAACAGTCTACAGTATTGATGTTGACACCACTAAAGAGAGTCCAAAGGTGAAGGAGTTGAGAGCCAAGTTAATGAACAGGAGCTAAGAGCCAAGTTCCTTAAAGTACATGCAACATTTGTATGCAATTGCACAATGCACTTGGTGCATATAGCCAGCACTTTGTTTTTTTTTTTTTTGTTGTTTTTGCAGAGGTCATATTTTGGCAAAAGTATAATTTCCTTAGTCTGTAGCATTTCTGTTATCAAAGAAAGCCAAATGGCATAAAGCCTGGTTTACGAATAAGAAACTTGAACTATGTATAGATGTCATATTTGTAGATCTTTGCATGATGCACCTTGTGCATTAATTCAGCACCTTAAATTTTTTCATGGGTTGTATCCAGGCAAAAAGTTTGTTGTTACTTGTGCTCAAGAAGGATGTTCCTTGCAGTTTAAAAAGTTTTGCAGGTTTTAGGAAGCATTTAAATGGTTGTCATAGTATTGTTGACATAGGAACAAGCAATGATAATATCCCATCACCAAATCAGTCAGACTTGGGTGGACAGAGCTCACAACAGGATACCTCTGACATGGACCTTGATTTGATAAATCAACCTTCAACATCTGGGATGTCAAAAGATCAAGCAAAACACATGTGTGCTTCAATCATTGCAAAGTTACAGGGCAGTGGTGTTGCCAATAATGTTGTGTTATCTGTTGTTGAAAGCATGGAGGAGTATGTCAATGAAGTTCATGCAAATCTTAAAGAACAAGTGTTAAATGCAGTGCCTGCGGAAAATCCCAGTAGAAGTGCAGTGGAAGAAGTCTTCAACAATACTTTCAATCCTTTTTGTGACTTGAACACAAATTCTAAATGGACAAAGTATTTTAGTGAGAAATGGGGTGTTGTTGAACCACTAGAAATTCACTTAGGAGTGAGATATGATTCAAAGAGAAACAAGATATCTGGAGTATATGAGCAGGTACCAGTAAATGACACTTTCATGTACATACCCCTGTTAAAAACACATTAGAGTTTATTTTCAAGAATGAAGAAATCTGTTATCAGATTAATAAATCTGCGGCTGTTAGTACTTTATACCAGGATTTCTGTGATGGAAAATACTACAGAAATCATGCATTGTATTCAAAATCAAAAAATGCATTGCAAATTCAAGTTTATTATGATGACTTTGAAACATCAAATCCACTAGGGTCAAAACAAGGTATTCATAAGCTAGGATGTCTATATTTTACCCTCCGCAATTTGCCACCATGTCTAAACTCATCCCTGATGAACATCCACCTAATTTCTTTGTTTCATTCGCAAGATGCAAAAAAATATGGTATTGACAAAATACTTACTCCATTTGTAGAAGATGTTAAAGTTTTAGAGAGCAATGGAATGAAAGTGTCATTTGCTGAAGAACCTGTTTTTGGCACCATTGCACAAGTAACAGGTGACAATTTAGGTCTGAACTCAATTCTGGGTTATGTTGAGTCTTTCTCTGCACACCATTACTGCAGAATGTGTCTCATTGATAAAGCAACAGCTCAAACAGTGTTTAGCGAAAGTGATCCACGTGTGATTTTGCGAACCAAATTAACCAATGAGCAGCATTACAGTTACCTTGTTGAGAATCCAAGGGAAAATTCTTGTTTTGGGCTCAAACGCAATAGTATACTTAATTCATTGTCATACTTCAATGTATCAGATAATTTTGTGTTTGATATAATGCACGATATCTTAGAAGGTGTAGGACAATATGAGATTAAGTTGTTGTTTGAGTATTTGAATCAGAACTTTATTTCTAATGAAAACATACTCCAACGTGTATATGCATTCAACTATGGCTTCATGGATAAAAAAAATCGTCCAACACACATTAATATGTTTTGCAGTGGTATTGGGCTTAATGCCAGTCAAACATTGTGCCTTATTCGAAATCTCCCACTAATCTTCGGAGATGTTGTTCCAGAAGGTGACACACACTGGCATTTGTTGTTACTGTTGTTGCATATTGTGAACATAGTATTTTCCCCATGTGTTACTGAAGGAATGACTGTATTTTTAAAACATCTTATTGAAGAGCACCACCGGTTATTTACAATTTTGTATCCTGAAAATACTTTGATCCCAAAACATCACTTCATGATCCATTATCCTGAATGTATTCGCCAAATTGGTCCTTTAGTACATGTTTGGAGTATGAGGTATGAAGCTAAACACAAATTCTTTAAGTCTAGCATTAAAAATTTCAAGAACATAACAAAATCCCTAGCAAAGAAACACCAAATAGCTGTTGCCTATCATTGGGAATCACTGTCCGCCAAAGGTATTGAGTCTGGGCCTGTCAAATCGAAAATTCTGACTGATGTTGAAAATGGTGATTTGGTTTCAGATTATTTTCATATTGATATGTCAAGTGAAATAAATGTTACAACCTGGATCAAACATAATGGCAATTGAGTATCACCAGGGTCTTGTTGTTTGCACAGATGTTGTTAATGAGATGCCAGTGTTCAATAAGATTGTGTGCATATTTCTTAAAAAAAAAGTTTATTTTTTGGTATCTGAAATGGAGACCTCATTTGTGGAGCACTTTCATGCATTTCATGTTGTTGACAATATTCATAATGTTTCAGTTGTTACACCTCATGACTTGAGATACTTCAAGCCCTTTGATGTTCAATTGTCTTATGGTACAGACTCGTTTTTCTATGTTGTGCCAGACAGCTGCATTGTATAGGGTAAGCAACACTTAAGAGCTACCTCATGTTTTGGGCAGTACTGTACAGGGTTTTAGGAGTGCCCTGCACACTGTCAGATTTAATGTGAAGCCCCTGTCAAAGAAAAATAAAATATTTTTCATTGCAGTACTTTTTGGAGTGATTATTGTACATGGGTGGTGGATGTTTAGATAACACTTATAGATTGTACATTTTTAACTCTTAAGGTGTACATTATCCACTGGGATTAACACTATTATCAGTAGTCAAGTAAACACTAGTTAAATGTACATTTAACACCACAAAATGTAAATTGGATACTGGTGCAGTGTTGAATAGTTAACTCTGTTGGTGTCAATAATTAGTGAACTTTGAACACTAATCTAGTGTTCTTGTCATCTATTGTGGTGTTAATATTTTACACTCTAAGAGTTTGTTTGGTAACACTGTCACAGTGTTAAATTATTAACACTTTCAAAAGTGTTAATTTAACACTTAACCAGTGGTTCCCATATAAACCCCGGGTCAGTGTTGATTTCAACTCTGGGGGTGTTAAATTTGCGTTTTCAAATTTGCAGTGTGGTACCTGACTGTGTTGTGCTCCAAGAAGTTAGTCTATAGCAGCAAAAGAAAAAAAGCTCTTCGCCGTCACGAAGGAGACGCCGTGTGTCGGAGCCCACGGACAGCTGCTTTCCTGGAGCAGCAGCCACAGCGCTGCTCCGGGAAAGCAGCTGCTCGATCCTGTCCAGGATCCTGTGGTAGGAGGCTCGGAGCACAGCCATGACGGTCCTGAAGACGCTAGCTCTCTAAACTGTCGGCCGGATAACTGTCTTTAACGGCCGCGGGGATCGACCGACCGTCTCTCGTCGTGACGCCAATAAGAGTCCCGATGACCGGTTTTATTTCCGACTTGAAAATACGCGTGTGCTCTTCACTGTGGAACGTGACTGATCATCAACCGCTGTAGATCCGTGTTAAAAAAAAAAAAAAAAAAGCAGCGTTAATAAAACGTTTCACAAATCTGTCCGTTTCCACTCAGCAGGCCAGTTATATGAACACGCATAATGGCTCCAGAGTTCTAGAAATATCCGTCTGATCGGCTCCAAGTATGGACGTTTTCTCTGAATGTTGTTGAAGCAACCACCGAAAACATGGAAAAAAAAAACGTGAATGTAATGGTTCGCTGATGCATCCAGAATAATAACATCTAATAATCTAATAACTGCCTCTGCATATACACATGTTAAAGAGGAGACGAGTCCAGACCCGATGGATTGTTCAGATCCTTCTGAAAGTATTTGGTCCCCTTGAACTTTTCAACCTTTTGCCACATTTCAGGCTTCAAACATAAAAATACACAATTTCAATTTTTTGTCAAGAATCAACACCAAGTGGGACACAATTGTGAAGTGGAATGAAATTTATTGGATATTTAAATCTTTTTCAACAATTAAAAAAACTGAAAAGTGGGGCATGCAATATTATTGGGCCCCTTTACTTTCAGAGCAGCAAACTGAGTCCATCAGTTCAGTGAGGATCTCTGAATGATCCAATGTTGTCCTGAATGACTGATGATGATCAATAGAATCCACCTGTGTGTAATCAAGTCTCCGTATAAATGCACCTGCTCTGTGATAGTCTCAGGGTTCTGGTTAAAGCTCAGAGAGCATCATGAAGACCAAGGAACACACCAGGCAGGTCCCAGATACTGTTGTGGAGAAGTTTAAAGCTGGATGTGGATACAAAAAGATTTCCCAAGCTTTAACCATCTCAAGGAGCTCTGAGCAAGCAATCAGACTGAAATGGAAGGTGTGTTAGAACGGCCACCTGAATCCAGTCCAGAATCTGTGGAAAGAGCTGAAGACTGCTGTTCACAAACGCTCTCCATCCAACCTCACTGAGCTCCAGCTGTTTAACAGGAAGAACGGACCAGAATTTAGTCTCTGGATGAGTTAAACCAGTGATTTTCAACCCTGGTCCTCGAGGCACACTATCCAGCAGGTTTTAGATGTTTCCCTTTCTTCTTCACACCGTGATACAAGTGGCTGTGTCATCAACAGACTTGTGCAGACTTTGAGGACAACCTGATAATGACCATTAATTAAAATCAGGTGTGTTGAAGCTGGGAAACCTCTAAAACCTGCTGGATAGTGTGCCTCGAGGACCAGGGTTGAAAATCACTGAGTTAAACTGATAGAGACAAACCCCAAGAGACTGGAGCTGGAACTGCAGCAGAAGGTGGCGCTACAGAGTATTAACACAAGAAGAATGAATAATATTACACGCCCCACTTTACAGTTTATTTATTTGTTTAAAAAGTTTAAAATATCTATCAAATACATTTTGTTCCACTTCACAATTGTGTCCCACTTGTTGATTCTTGACAAAAATCTTCATGTTTGAAGCCTGAAATGTGACAAAATGTTGAAAAGTTCAAGGGGGCCAAATGCTTTTGCAAGGCACTGTATTTCCTATAAATTAATTTGCTGTTGTTTTGAACAAAAAAATGATGGAGAAGTTGCAATTTGTTTTTTTTTTTTTCTTGTACAAATTGCCCTTTACTGAATTAAGTAGTTGCTAAATTAATCAGATGAATGGGCTTGATTGAGTTTACATGTTTTCACTTATAACTTAATAACCTTTACTTTCTAAAATTTACATTTAAATTGTTGGTCATCTTGTATATTACCAAGCACAATGACAAAAAGTTGCCAATAGTGAGTATGGGTTGGATCCACTACTGCCCCCCCCCCCCGAAAAAAAGTTCAGGCTCAGGACTTTTTTTTACTTTAAGCCCTGTATTATGTCGTCTTTCGTCTTTGTGCTTGTTGAAAACGTTCATTCAGCATGTGAATTCAATATATGGAGTGTCATATTATCCTTGCATGACACTCACTGTGTCGTATTAATTATTTAACAATAGTGCAAAGAGGAACGTCCCCGAGCGCGACAAGTCGTCGGTTTACAGTAACAGCCTTAAAAATCATATTATTTCGTCTTTGTGCTTGTTGAGAACATTCATTCAGCATATATTTGATTTGATTTTTTACCGCTTCGGCCACTTTGTCAGTGTTTATTAGACTACTGGTCACCTCACTGACGTTGTAGGATGAACAGCAGCATAATAGTTCAGGGGTAGCAGATTTCGATGGTCTCATAACATGTCATCAAATAATGCTCCTGCAACTTTGTCAGTGTTTATTAGACTACTGGTCACCTCACTGACGCTGTAGGATGAATAGCAGCATAAGCGTTTGATTATTTGTTCCTTTAAAGGTTAATGAATATTATTCATTTATTTAAATTTATACCCTTTATATATTTAAAGTCACAGCAGCCTTGTGTATTTTCTAACTCCTGAAGTCTGCAGTTTTTGCATTTCTGGGTGAAAGCCTTATGATTATCATTTCAGATTAAATCTCCACAGCAGCTAAACAAGTTTTGTATTTGACAGAAACCAGTTCACCTGCTCATATCTGCTGTGTCCACCACTTTATTTTCCGGAAGATTCCAGCCACAGGAAGGTAAATAAGTCATTGCATTTAGTTATATTCATGTATTTAATGTTGAAAAAAAAATAAAGGATGTGTCCAGTCAATGTCGGGGCTCACTGGATTTTGGTGCTGTGTTTGACCTCTGACAAAATGAAGAGGCTAATTTTCCATGTGGATAAAAAATATTTGCTGAATATTCATGATTTGATATTAATGTTTTGATGAGATGATAAAATTACTATGATGCACTAAAACATTTAACATTCTTAGATTGTTAAAAGGTCAGAGAAAACTCTCGTGGTCCTTGACCCGATGGGAAGTGAAGGGTCCTACGAGAGGAGAATTAAAAGGAACTGGAGGTAATGTTGTTTAGGGTGAATAAACACATTGGTGATCTTTACAAGCAAAGCCTTGATTATACAGTCACATTTAATGTGTTTACATATAGTGATTATGTTTTTTTCCCCCCCTTTTGACAATAAGAAACTACGCGAAGAACACAGGCTGTTGGCCGGATGGGGAGAAGTGGAAAGTCCAAATGCTACAGCACAACAAACAGGAGGACAGCCATAGTTGTGGCGTTTTGGTTTTGATGGTGAAAATATTAATTGCTGTTGTCATAATCTTGAAATTTTATAAGTTACTCCTCCAGAGAGCTACAATATCACATGTGACACACAATTATTTTATACCAGTCATGTCATGCTCAGAAGGGACTTGATGTGGAAAGCTATTCTAGACTTCAAATTTCAGACAGAGCGGTTATTCTTTTTACTGGTAATGTTTATTTTTTCTAATTTAATTGTTAATTGTTCATTAAAATCACAATTATTTCTGTACCTGAGTAACCCCTCAACCCCGTTACACAAATGATGCCACCCCCATAAATACAATGGTGTGATCCAGAATTCCATATACATCAGGAAGTGACATCACTGAAGTCTTTTGGACAACAGGACCACAGACACAGGCAAGTTGCTTCCATCTTTTCCTTTATTTTAGTCATTTATCTTGTAATATTGTGGTCGTCAAACTCAATGACTCAACACCGTAACATGAAAAAAAGAAAACTATTACTTATGAACAAGTTTTTT
>JAGFBZ010002935.1:0-32460 GCA_018398805.1 Hirundichthys speculiger
GTCGTTTTTTTTTTTTTTTTGGATTTTTTTCTTCCATAGCGAGGGCGGTGTAACCCAAGATGCCCCTGCTTCGCCCAATCGCGATTTACGTTTTATGATTTTTACAAGATCTTCAAAAAACCCTCCTCACTCTAGTGATGTCATCACGCACTCTAGCTCCGAGGAGAGAAGAAAAGAAAATTAAAAACTGCCTTTTCCTTTTTCACGTCCACTCCTTTTGCTCAACCTACATAAATTATACATCAAAACGTAGGCATTTTTGTCCTCTTTCAGATGATGTGACTTCTGTGTCTGTGTGGTGTTTAGTTTTCCGTCAAATCAACCTAGAGTTCAAGGTGCTCCTTCTCGGCTCCTATATATTTCTATGGGGAAATTTTTCAAAAGTCTCGTCTGACAGGAAAAAGTTTCATATTTTTACACTGCCGTCATTTAAAAACCGTAGACATTTGAGAAAAAAGAAATATATCCCTGTAATGCTGAAAGCCTTGTGACGCTCACGGTTCAAGAATTTTTCAAAAACTTATTCGGTTTTGGGAATTAGAGCAGTTTGTTCGGGACATGGAAAATCGGACTTTGACAGAATCAACAGCCTACTGCTCCAGAGGCTAAATATATACTTTTTAAAACTGCTCTAGTTTAAAAACGGAAAACATTTACGAAATAAAATATATATCACCGCGTAGCTGAAAGCCTTGTGGCGCTCACGGTTCAAGAATTTTTTCAAAAACTTTGAATTACAGCCGTTTGTTCGGACACAAAAATCCAGGTTTGGACTGACTGGAGGCAGTATAATTAGGGGGTCGCTGCCTTTTTTTTCTCTCTCCCCCTCTCACAGACACACATACACACGCAGGAGGAGCCGCACATGTGACTGGCTCTTCTTGCACTTCTGGAAGAATGGTCAAAAATCCCCAATAAACACACTTCCTAGAAGTGTTGAAGCTGTTGAAGCTGCAAAGGGTGGAGCCACATCATATTGATTATATTGAGTCAAGGCTGTGATCATTCTCATAATATATCATATACTGTGCCTGAAGAACAGGCAGAAAGGGGCGGGGCTTCAGGGGAGGCAGTCACATGTGCGGCTCCTCCAGCGTGTGTATGTGTGTCTGTGAGATTAGGAGAGAAAGAGCCAGCGACCCCCTAATTACACTGTCTCCAGTCAGTCCGAACCTGGATTTCTGTGTCCGAACAAACAGCTGTAATTCAAAAGCTGAATAAGTTTTTCAAAAAATTCTTGAACCGTGAGCGCCACAAGGCTTTCAGGATTCTAATGATATATTTTTTGTTTGGCAAATGTTTACCATTTTTAAATTACAGCAGTGTAAAAACATGAAACTTTTTCAAGCAATTTGAAAAAAGAGGTCGGATTTTACATTACAAAGTATAGGAAAAATAGGAGACTTTCTGTCATTTGGAGGCCTCTAGCAGGAAAAGTTGAAGTCTCTCATTTTCAAGGGCTACATTGTGTGAAAGAGGACAAAAATACCTACGTTTTGATGTATAAATTATGCCTGTGGGGTGAAAGGTCTGGCTGCAAGAGCAGGTTGTTTAGAAAAAAAAAGTTTTAATTTTGAAAGGGCTCTCACTCTAGCAGAATGTTTACAAACATTCCGTCACTCTAAAGATCTGAAAAAATGAAAAAATGGTAAAACTTAAAGGTGGAGTAGGTGTTGTTTGAAAAACGGTTCCAGCAATCCAACTCAAGTGAGATTTTGAAAATATACACTCCCTCCCTCCTCCCAAAGGCTCCGCCTCCTCCTCTTCAGCTCACCCCTCGAAACCACGCCTTCACATGATTCACGACTGCATGAACCATAGGGAGGGAGGGAGGGAGGGGTGATATTTGATGGACGTATTAGGCAGCCAATCAAAATAGTGATGATCACTTTTTTGATTGGTCAGAGTTTTTCTCTGATTATACCTTCTAGACTGGACCAAAATGTTTAGTTTTTTTTGCAAACATTTTATTTCAGTGGGTGCAATGGAAATGTGAAAAGGTTTTCAGGCAATATTGTAAAAAGTGTTGCAAAAAAACAACACCCACCCCACTTTTAAACGGCCATAATTCAAAAACGGTAAAATATTTTTAAAAACTGAGTCATATGAGAATAGTCCAATCTTTTGTGAACATTTTAAAGTTTGAATGGTTTGAATCGGTGAAAGTATGCTGAAGTAGTAAGGTTTGAAAAAGCACAAAGTTTTTGCAAGATTTGAAGAACACCCCATTCATTTTCAATGGCACAAAAAAAAGTTTTAAAAGTTAAATATTTTAAAAAGTATAAATATTTGAAACACCAAAAGTCATAGGAGGAATCTCCTGAACAAGCTGAACATTTTGAAAGTTGAATGGTTGAAATCGGTGAAAGTATGAAGATTTTAACAAGGTTTGAAGATTTCCCCATTCATTTTTAATGGCACAAAAAAAGGTTTTAAAAGTTAAATATTTTAAAAAGTATAAATATTTGAAACACCAAAAGTCATAGCACCCCTCTCCTGAACAAGCTGAACATTTTGAAAGTTGAATGGTTGAAATCGGTGAAAGTATGAAGGACTAGTTAAACGACGAAAAACGTACGGAAGAAGATATAATAATAAAGAAAGAGAAACAGGAAAACAATAGGTGTGAATGCCTTAATGCATTCACACCAATAAGAAAAAAAGGGAAACCGATCCTGGATACTAATATTACGCCTTCAAAAACGCGTTTTTTGTCGTTTTCTCGGTCGTTTTTTTTTTTTGGGGGGATTTTCTTCTTCCATAGCGAGGGCGGTGTAACCCAAGATGCCCCTGCGAAGCAGGGGCATCTTGGGTATTAAGACAGTTGAGTAAAATGTAATAGTAATAGTAAAAGTAATAGCCCGCATCGCACGGTCGAGACCTACGTTTTGATATATTTCATGCATGTGTGCACCTTACGGTTATGCCCCTATTAACGGACGAAATATGATGCGGAATAATAAGAAAAAAAAAAAAAGGGAAACCAATCCTGGATACTAATATTACGCCTTCAAAAACGTGTTTTTTGTCGTTTTCTCAGTCATTTTTTTTTTTTTTTTTGGATTTTTTTCTTCCATAGCGAGGGCGGTGTAACCCAAGATGCCCCAGCTTCGCAGAGGGCCATTTTACTGCATAACAATATGTGCTGCCAATGCATTGGCATGCACATAATTAGCATCAAGTGACTAACCTCTTGATCAACAGAACTGTATGACATCCCTAAACTCAATCAGTCTGTTTTAAGGCAACTGTTTGCCTCCACCACCACCTACTGTGTCTTCACTCTGTATGCAAACCTGTAACACCTTGCTGTCTTGGTATAAAGATCAGCCTAATCTTTGTATCTGCAGAGTCATTAGCCAGCACTCTGCGAAGTGGTGGCTGGTCTCTCTCCTTGTGCGCACAAGTATTTGTATGTCTGTCTTTTTTCTCTGTAATAAATTCTATTCTGATTTTCTCATCGAGATCGGATCTTATTTTTTCCACAACAGTTTGGCGCTGCAAAGTAGGGTCCCTCGCTTGGCCGTCTGGACGGAGTGACCAGACACCAAGAACCTCAAAAGTGCTGTTGAGACGGGAGACCTGACTCACTGCGTCCTGACTGCCAACGCTGGGATCCAACGAACTTAAGTCCTACAATCTGATCTGGTGAGAAATTCATTTTCAAAAACACATTTGGTCTCGAAAAGGTTCAGATCTGAGGTGGTTCAGCATTCTCCATAGCATTTGGGGAAGGTCAGTCTGCAGGAGTAACTGCGACTGGTTAGTTTCTGAAATCTGTTCTGAAACGCTCCTTCTGTAAAGTAACTCAGAAGGTTAGGCTTTAACTGTTTGGGGCAGGCAAACAGATTTTGCAAAGACGTTTGCAATCTTAGCAAGAGTATGCATACTGACTCATGAAGAAATGAGTTCTGGTAAATCCAAACCTCTTTTCTGTTCCTCAGAGTTCCAATGTGGAATAGGTGAGAGAAAAAAAAACGGCCGTGAGAGTGTTGAATGTCTGGACTCAGAAATATGGGTTCGTCGAGTTTGAATGAGTTGGAAAGACTGAATGAGAAATTGACTGAAAGATTTGTGTAAAAGATTTGGAAGAATGTGAAACATAGCGCTTTGTTTTTTTAAGAATAGGAGTGAATGTATCTTTATTGTTGATTCTGATGCTACTCCGCATCTCTGACCCCTGCGCATGCGCAACAATATATATATATATATATGTATGTGTGTGTGTGAGAGTATATATATATATATATATATATATATATAGGTATTATTTTTTGATACGTTAAGTGTTGTATGTCCTGTGCTTTGTCTGTCTCACTCAGCCCCAGAACAGAGACAGTTGTTTCCGTCCAACACTGATACCCCCCCTTTTTTACTCATTTGCTTTTGGCCAAAGCAATTTACAGTGATGCGACCTAGACCCTTTCTTTTTTTTGGTAAAAATGTCAGAACTGGAACCCAGTTTGTGTGTTTTTTTTTTCCTCCCTCCTTAAGGTGTACAGACAACAACCATGTAGTACTGTATGCAAATCAGTGAAGCCGGTTTCCATGGCTGCTGTCACTTCTTCTCACAGCTTCCTGTCTGAGGAACAGACAACAGCCATCCCCCCCTCCTTACGGGATGTCCCCTCAGATCTCTAAGCCCAGAGTAAATATATTAGTCTAAAAAACAAAACAAACTGTGACCCTGTTGTTATTCCTGTTGTTGTGATTTTGTACTAAACTTCTTTGTGCTTGAAGCCCCTTTATCTTCTCTTGTCCATGGAAAAGTCTACAGCCTCCAGACCTTATAAGATGGACCCCCCCCCCCCCCCCCCCCGAGGCAGAGAAATTAACTGAAAAAGGCTCTTCAAACAGCTCCTACGTTAGGCCTTTCCTGATCCGGAAAAACTTCTCATCCCCCGACAACCAGATGGCTCAGCAGGTAAAAGCAGCTCTTCCTGAGACCAGCAGACACCCCTGCTCACGAGTCACCCATACAGCGGTAACAGTTGCTGAGAGAGCCACTTGGACCCATGCTAGCCAACTGCAAAAGGTGCCAGAATCCACTGGTGACCTCCCTCCGGCTATAAATCACCCAGCATCAGTAGATGCTCTACTCCACCCAGGCGAAAGTCATGTCCTCACCAACTGAAGGGACATCTCAGTTGAAGGGATGAGTGCTGATCAGGCCTCTGGCAGCACTCCGAGCTACATGCTCCAACATGGGTGCTTTCTTCTGCTTGGTGAGTGACATTGGCTCAGACACGGACAATGGCAGCCTGTTGGACTGACAGGTTGTGGACTATTTGGCTCAAAATGCCCTTGATTTGGATTACTCGTCATTTGGCCTGTTTCCTGAGGGTCAGGAGGTCATTCAAGATTGCTGCATAACAAAAGATCTCACACTGCAGCACTTTTATGTGGTGTCAGCTCATGACACACCCCGCCATCGCCGCTCTCCAACTGACCCACGTGACTCAATCTGGGGCTCGGATGTCCCACCTGACAGGAAACTCTGGTCAAACACTTTTTTCCCCTTGATGGAAAAACTCATGCTCCGCCTGGAAACTGTGAACTACAAGCTGGACGAATTCACAGAGGACTATGTGGTTGCCCTAAAAGGACTGCTTGCGGACCATGTGTCCTCCTCTGGCTGGCTTTCATTGCTGGTAACAGCTGGCAGTCTCTCCTGCTGTAGATTATGACCTCAGTCATCATTGTTGTTCTTTCATGCTGCATTATTCCCTTAGTCAAGAACTGTCTAAGATGATTCCCATCCAGTTTTGAATCTGTATACCCCATGTTCCCTCAACAAATCCCATGGACTCTATTTTCTAATCCTCCCTCATCACCTGGATATTATGACGATTCATCAGAATGACTCTGACAATGACTCCTTTGTGTGATCGTCCGTTTTCCAACACTGAATATTATTGTCCATATTTATAAGTCGAACATTGTTTCTGTTTTCAATCATGTTTATGATGGTGATCATTGAATCTCAGTGAATTTGGTGACCTAATGTTACAGTTAATGGATGTTATTGTGTGATTAATATAAAACATCAATGTTTCATTATAATCAAAAGAGGGGAATTGTGGAGGAAATGTTTTATTTGGTTTATATTAATCTTGTAATTTTGTCATTTTACTTGTCTCTAACAATATGTTTAAAAGTGATTTGTCTGTGTCACACAAGACCAATACACATCATAATGTGTGACAGAGACAAAAGCACGGGGGTCAGCTGTTGATCAAGGAGACACAGCGGGGGTCAGCTGTGACTTCCTAAATTCAATTAGCATCAAGTGACTAACCTCTTGATCAACAGAACTGTATGACATCCCTAAACTCAATCAGTCTGTTTTAAGGCAACTGTCTGCCTCCACCACCACCTACTGTGTCTTCACTCTGTATGCAAACCTGTAACACCTTGCTGTCTTGGTATAAAGATCAGCTTAATCTTTGTATCTGCAGAGTCATCAGCCAGTACTCTGCGGAGTGGTGGCTGGTCGCTCTCCTTGTGCGCACAAGTATTTGTATGTCTGTCTTTTTTTCTCTGTAGTAAATTCTATTCTGATTTTCTCATCAAGATCGGATCTTATTTTTTCCACAACAACCTTTGACCCTGATTTAGCTCCGTAGTCTGCAACACGACACCACAGAACGAAGAAAGAGATTCACTGTTCAGAAACCTGCGGGTGACGTCACAGAGGGGTTTCTGGTTCTTCTTCTACAGTCTTTGACGTTTATCAAAAGTGAAATGAAGCTGAGGAGAGAAAACATCAAACCTCTTGGGTTCATTCTGTGAAGAAATAAAAGTCAAATGAAAAGGAAGAATCACTGGAATATCTCTGAAAAATAAACAAACTCTTTACAGAAGATGTGAGGCTGTGAAAATCATTTTATTTTAAATTCAACCAGGAATCTACATCCAGGTGACTTTCTGAAGCTTTAAAGAGATGCTGGATGGACACAAGTGTCAGTTTAACTCTGAAGATCTGAAGGCAGGAGACCAACCTGAGACCCATGATTCAAGACAATGAAACATCTTCATATATATATTAATCAATGATCCCTTCCTGACAGGAATCAGACCGTCAGAACTCTGGATTCTCTCTGGCGGACTCAGTCCTCATCCATGGTGTCCTCTCTGAAGAATGCCTGCAGACTCTTCCCTCTGGAGATGTACTTGATGTTCTCAATTTCACCACCAGAGCTGCTGGGCTTCTGAAAATGGATCTCCAGGTGGTCCTGGAGGTCCTCCTCGTCCTCCACGTCCTGAATGTCATCCAGGAGGACAGTTCGCTTCGTGGAGCCACTGAATGTCTGGAATCAGGACAGAAAAGAGGTTTGGTGAAGCTGTAGACCAGCCTTTCTCAACCTTTTTTCAGTCACGACACCTTTCAAAAGTGAATAAAATCTCACGACATCCCAGAGTAAAATATAATCCAAAGCCACACTGCATCGCTCTGACTGTAAATGCATACGTCCCGTTTATTTAAATAACCTGAACAGGATAACTGCACCAGAGTAGGCCTCAGCAGGAAAGCTTCTTTTCATCCGTGATGTGCTTGCTTCCATCCATCATCCTTGTATTGCCTCTTTTTAGCCTTATCGCTAGCAGCTAGCTTTGGTACCTATGGAGCAGATTCAGAGCTGGTGGATGAAGGCTTGATGAAGAAGTCGGCTCCTATGTGATGTTCCGTTCCTGTGGGGCTTTTCTTTTTAGAAAACCATCCATGATGCTGCTAAAAGGTTCTCTTTGCTATCTGAGAAATAAAATTCCAGTGGTTAAATGATATTACGACGTAAGCTAACTGGGCAGTCACGTTGACCTTAAGCTGACCCCGTACTGACGTTGTTAACATTGGGAAATGGGCATGTGAGACATATTTTTATTAGTCATTTCATGTCCAATTATGTATCTTATTTATTTATTTATTCATTCATTCATAGGCAAAAAGTATGTATTTATGTATGCATTCATATATTTATACAGCGGTACCTCTACTTACGAAATTAATTGGTTCTGGAAGTAGTTTTGTAACCTGAAAATTTCTTAAGTAGAGATGTGTTTTCCATGTAAATGCTCTAATCCGTTCCAAGCCTCCCAAAATTCGAACATTATTTTTTTCAATAATTATAAATAATACATGAAATGACATAAAAACCTGTAAGAAATACATGTTAGAACTAGAAAAGCACTCAGAGAGCGCAGACCTCCACTAAACACAACAATTATTGAAAATTTGAAAGTGATCCAGAATCCAGGATTTCTTCCGGATCAGAACCAAAAAGAAATCAGTTCTTCCTTTTCACATTTCTAACAACTCCTGAAAATTTCATCAACATCTATCTATAACTTTTTGAGTTATCTTGAACACAGGCAGACAGATAAACGCCGGTAAAAACATAACCTCCTTTTTGGAGGTAAAAATTGTTAGTTTACCTGGTTGCTAGGTTACGCTCATACAGACAAGGGGCCCTTCCTAGCCAATGGGATGCCAGGAAGATGCTAAGCGATAGCCAATGGCAGAGCAGCTCGGACGCACCGCTTTCAAACCGAGATACAGAGCTGACAGCTATGTTTACGTTCAGTAAACTCTGGGAGCTGCGAGTAGCAGCGCTACTGGATTTATGACTTTCGTATCCTGAAATTTCTTTCATTATGAGAGTCAATATTTTCTCTTTGAGGCGTTTCGTAACCTGAAAATTTCGTATGTAGAAACGTTCGTAAGTAGAGGTACCACTGTATATGAAATGTCAGAATAGGTCATTTTTCTGACGACACCCTGGTTGAGAAAGACTGGACTAGACGGTGAGGAATAATCTGAAACACGTTCTTCTGCTCGCCACTGGAACTGGAGACATCTTTGTTCATGAGTCTACCATATAGAAGTCACTGGGCAGGCAGAGTGAGGAGAACCATGGAGGAACCATGGAGGAACCATGGAGGAACCATGGAGGAACTATGGAGGAACCATGGAGGAACCATGGAGCAACCATGGAGGAACCATGGAGGAACCTTGGAGGAACTATGGAGGAACTATGGAGGAACCATGGAGGAACCATGGAGGAACCATGGAGGAACCTTGGAGGAACCATAAAGGAACTAGGTGAAAAGGATGAGGAACAATGAAGGAACTATAGTGGGATGGAGGAGGCATAGAGGAACCATAAAGGAACTAAGAGATAAGATAAGATAGAACTTTATTGATCCCACAACGGGGAAATTTGTGCGTTACCACAGCTCAAGATACAGAAAAAACAAAAATAAACAATATATAAACAATATTTATATAAACAGAAGAGGAACAAACATATACAGTAGAAAAAATTTGTAAACAACACTATGTACAGCAGCAATTTACAGCAGCAAGCATACACGGTATGCAGTTATGGGTGGAGGGTTGTGGAGGTATTCAGATAAATGAATAAATATTAATATGCGTGTGTCAGCTGTAGATGTGTGTGTATGAGGAGTAAGTATGTGTGTGTGTGTGTGTGTGGGGGGGGGGGGGGGCACTGTGAGTGTGAAAAATTGTCCGAGTGACTCTCAGCATCATGATGCGTTGTAGAGTCTAAATGCAGTTAGTATAAAAGACCTGCGCTCCTTCCTGCAGCGAGGGTAAAACCATGGGGAAAGCATGAAGAAGGCATGGAGGAACCTTGGAGGAACCTTGGAGGAACCATAGAGGAACCTTGGAGGAACCATGGAGGAACCTTGGAGGAACTATGGAGGAACCTTGGAGGAACCATAGAGGAACCTTGGAGGAACCATGGAGGAACCTTGGAGGAACCATGGAGGAACCTTGGAGGAACCATGGAGGAACTATGAAGGAACCTTGGTGGAACCATGGAGGAACCATAGAGGAACCTTGGAGGAACCTTGGAGGAACCTTGGAGGAACCATGGAGGAACCATAAAGGTACCAGGGTAAAACCATGGGGAAAGCATGAAGAAGGCATGGAGGAGCAGCAGAGGAACCTTTAGGGCAGTGTTTCCCAAACTTTCTCTGCTGGGCCCCCATTGGTACATGAGAACATTTTTGTCTTCAATGAATGATTTCAGGTTCTCAAATGAGTCCACATTTCCAACCTTCACTCGCTGCAGCCACATCTCAAGTTTTCTGGTGAATGATGGGATTTTATCTGCCAGATGTGGGAGGTGTGTATTTGTGCCCTGCAACTGCAAATTCACTTCATTGAGTTTCAGAAACATGTCACTGAGGTATGCAAGTTTCATGAGGAACTTGTTACAGTAAAATTTGTGGGCAAGATCATTGCCCTCTTCCTTCAAAAAGATGAGGATTTCATCCCGCAGTTCAAAGACCCTGGACAGCACCTTCCCACGTGACAGCCATCGGGACTCGCTGTGAAAGAGAACAGCTGTGTGGTCGGAGCCCATTTCCTCGCACAGTGCCGCAAAAATCCGGGCTTTGACGGGTCGTGTTTTGATGTAGTTGACGGTGGCAATAACGTCGGTCATTACATCATTCAGCTCGGGACTCAGCTGTTTAGATGCCAGGGCTTCGCGGTGTGTCATGCAGTGCGTCCACTGCACACTGGGGGAGACGCGCTTGATGAGCGCTTGCAGCCCTGCCCGTTTCCCAGCCATCGCCTGCGCTCCATCAGTGCAGATCCCCACACAGTCCTCCCATTTCAGGTTGGCCTCTTTCAGGTGAGAATCAATGATTTTAAACAGTTCTTCTGCTGTGGCTCTGCCAGGAACTTTTTTGCAGAAAAGCAATTCCTCCGTCATGTCATCTCCATCTATGAATCTGACGTACGTAATGAACAAACAGTCTTTGTTACTGTCCGTGGCTTCATCCATCTGAAGAGAAAAGCGGCTGGCACGCACTTTGTCATGAAGCTGCTCCTCTATGTCCTTTGACATGTCATAAATGCGCCTGCCGATGGTGTTGTTGGACAGAGGAATAGCTCTTAATTTGCTGGCTGCAGAGTCATCAAGCATAGTTGATACCATGTCCACAGCACAGGGAAGTATTAATTCCTCCGTTATTGTGTGCGGCTTTTTACACTGTGCCACTCGGTAACTTTATATGAGGCGAGTTGAGCATTTGCCGGCACGGATGCAGCTTTAGTAAAGATGGACTGTTGAGCACGGCAGTTTACGAGTTTTTGTCTGAAAAACTCAACTGGCTTGCCTTTGTGCTCTGGATGTTTGTCTCCAAGTGTCGTCTCAGCTTATTCGGCTTCAAGCTGTCACAAGCTAGCACTTTGAGACAGACAACACACTGCGGTCTCTCCTCGTTACCCACCGTTGTACAGGTAAAGCCGAAATCAAGATATGAGTCATCATATTTTCTTGTCTTTGCCTTGGAATGTTCTTGCTTTGGAAGCACATTTGGCGATGCTTCATCCTCTGATTTACGTTTACGTGGGAGCCCCGCGCCCCCTGTCAAAAACTTCTCCATGTTACGCTAGCAGTGTGAATTATTGATTGACTGATTCATTCCATCCGTACCCCGCACCCAGCGCCCCCCCTACAATGGCTCTGCGCCCCCCCTGGGGGGCGGGCCCCCCACTTTGGGAACCACTGCTTTAGGGCATCAGAGGAGAACCATGGTGGAACCAAGGATGTATCATGGAGGCTGGATGTGTTTCCAGGAGTCAGATCAGGTGGCTTTTCACTTCAGGTTCTCAGGTTGGCTCCTTGCTGCAGTCACACCTCAACCTGAAACCCTCTGTTCCTCCAACACACCTCACTGGTGTCTTATGGTCCTCATCCAGATCCTGGACCACTCTAACAGACTTCTCTGACCCCCCACACTTCCTCATCAAGTCCACAATTCTTCTGTGAACAATGTTGAACACTTTCTCTGAGTCTACAAACACAGTGAAGCTCCATCTGACCTTCCCTGAACTTCTCCTTCAGCGTTCTCAAAGCAAATACTTCATCTTTCTTTTTACCGTGAAACCATCCCGACAGATCAGAACCAGTTTTCTGAACCCAGCTTCCACCTCTGGGTCCCAGATCTTCACTGCTGCTCAGGTTTATCCCTGTGGAGCTGCTACAGCACACTTTCCCATTCTTCACGCAGATATGTGAGTGAATACAATAAAAAAGATTTTTTTCCTTTAAAATTTGTGAGTTTATAAAAAGGAATATTTCTCCAAGCTCCAATGAGAAGATGTTTTTCACATCTCTTGGTCACATGATGAACCATCAACTGTCTCCTTGGGGATGATGTTGAGGTCAACTAGACTTACAGAAGTTTGAAATACCACTTAGGCTTTGCACCCAAACTGCAACAGAAACTCAACTCATGTTATGTGGAGTCCCTCAGGGCTCGATTCTTGGACTGCTGCTGTTCAACCTTAAGCTCAGATCCTTCACCTTAACAAAAGCTGCTTCACACATTTGCAGGTGACACTGATTTGAAGGAGCCATTCAGCAAACTGTCTTGTGAACGGGATCAGGTTCAGTTCTAGATCTTACCTGGAACTTGTGGAGCCCGTATTCAAACGACGGTCCGACCCTCATGTTGACTTTGTTGTCCAGATGTGCGCTGTGTTGTCCTTCCAATGCCAGCCGCTCAGCAACTACACACACAAACACACAAACACATGTAAACACGCGTGATCACGCAGTTGCCTCCATGATGTCTGTGGGTTGGGGGTTGTTAAGAGCAGCAGCTGTATGATGATCAGGTCATTTAAGTAACTAAACAAGACAGTTGTCGTTGACAGCTCTTTTCAAGGACTCTTCTGGACCGAGATCTGTGATGTTCCTCCAGAGATCTACTGGATCCACCCTCCCAGTCTGAAGGTCACAACTCCACAAGTGTTCCACATCTTTTCTGCTTCTTCTTCAACCTTTGGTACAACTGTTCAGGGTTCCCTGTGGAGTTTGTGGACCGCCACCATGTCTGGTTAGTAGACCACCACCAGGTTCATGAACTAAACCCAGCCACGCAGGTTCCATCTGGAAACACTGGTGATACGAAATTAAGCTCAGTGACTTCTAGTTCACAGACTCAGCCAGAAGTTAGTAAACTCAGGCGGAGCTGAAGGAAAGAGCTATTTTAGTTGATAAAAAGTGTAAACGGGGTCTATCTGTGGGATGGTTCAGAAGGTACCAGCACCGGTTCGGTCAACGTTCTCTGTCTCTCTCTACGCATGTTCTCGCTCGTTACAGACGAATCCTGCAGACTTCCTCCCAGTCAGTGATGCTCACCAACCTTCTGGGTGGTAGAACCTAAATCTGGGAGAACCTGGAGGATTTCAGTGACTGTGGCTGGTGATTCGTACCTCCAGGGTGCAGGAACGTGATCTTCGCAGTTCCTGCGCGGTCGTCATACTCCACCTCCTCCACCTCCCCTCCTCCACTGCTGGGCTTAGAAAAGCTCAGCTCCAGACGGTCCTTCATCCTCTCCTTCGGCAGGGAATCAGGGATGTCAGAAACGTTCAACTCCTTCCTGGAAACGGTGATGTGCACCTAAACCACGACAACATATTTAGTCTCTTAGCATCGGTGCACCTTCACCGAGATGAGCCTGCCTCTGTGATCGTACCTCAAACTTCACCGCAGGATCCAAGGTGACGGGCTTCGGTTTCACCTCCACAGAAGTGTCCTCACAGGAGACACGGCACTTGGAGATCTTCAGAACCTGGGAGGCCACTGGAGGACCGACAACACGACACAAACATGAACGGGACATCACGTGTACCATATGTTTCCATGGAAACATGCCACCTCATCAATACCTCCTGGCACCTTCTGAGATAAAGTACATCCAGAAGGATGAGGAACATTCCTGTGAAACCTGAGACAAGACTGTGAGAAAGCTCTTTGATCAACTCTGCAGCTGAGCTGCTGACGTTTAACTCTTCAGCTTTTCAGATGTTTGGATCCAGAGCTGATCTCCTCCAACCTCCTCTCTGAACTCAGGATGTTCAGGATGAACTCAGTCAGAGTGTCAGAAAACACCTGGCTGCCATGAACATCATCAACAGATATCACCAACTGCTGCTTGTTTGTTTGCATATATGTGGAAAAAAGATATAAGTTTGTAAAATTAACTAAAGAATGTCATAAACGTAGCAGTTTCCATCCCTCCATCACCTGGAGACGACTGTGACATCATCAGGTCTGCTGTTGCTAAGCTACAGACACAACAACCCAGCTGGTTGTTCCTGCTGGTTTCAACCACGTCTCTCTGACACATTTCCAATGGTTCAACAGATTCAGTGCTCCACCAGAGAGAAGAAAATGTTGGATCTGTTTTATGGAAACATCAGAGATGCATCCACCTCTGATGTTTGCTCTGCTGCCTCGTAGGACCTCCAGACAGCTGAATCACCTGAAACAAAGCTGCTGAAAATATCGACATGGAAACAGTCTGTTGTAGTTGAAGCGTGTGATTAAGAGTGTCGTTAATAAATTCAAACTAAATTCAGTTTAGTTTTATTGCAGGAACGCATGAAGAGGATCAGAATAGTGAGACAGAGAAGCTGGAGAACATCAGACCCCCAGGGTTCAGGGTAAACTCTGAACCTGTGGTTCAAGGTCCAGGGTGAACCCTGAACCTCTGGTTCCGGATTCAGGGTGAACCCTGAACCTCTGGTTCAACGTTCAGGGTAAACCATGAACCTCTGTTTCGGCGTTCAGGGTAAACTCTGAACCTCTGGTTCAGGGTTCAACATTCAGGGTGAACTCTGAACCTCTGGTTTAGGGTTCAGAGTAAACTCTGAACCTCTGGTTCCGGGTTCAGGTTAAATTCTAAACCTCTGGTTCGGGGTTCAGGGTAAACTCTAAACCTCTGGTTTGGGGTTAAGGGTAAACTCTAAACCTCTGGTTCAGGATTCAGGGTGAACTCTGAACCTCTGTTTCGGGGTTCAGGGTAAACTCTGAACCTCTGGTTCTGGGTTCAGGGTAAACCCTGATCCTCCTGAACAGACCTCCACCCCCCTGGACCTACAGACTTCCGCCCTCCGCGGACCTCCAGACCGCAGACCTCCAGACCCCCGCACCCCCAGACCTCCACCCTCCCCGGACCCCCAGACCTCCACCCTCCCCAGACCTCCAGCCCCCCCATCCCCCCCCCCCCCCCCCCCGACCTCCAGACCTCCACCCTCCCCGGATCTACAGACCTCTACCCTCCCCGGACCTACAGACCTCCACCCCCCCTGGACCTCGAGACCTCCACCCCCCCTGGACCTCGAGACCTCCACCCTCCCTGGACCCAGAGCTTCACTGAACATTTCAGCTGTCTCATCCTCCACCTCAGTCATGGATCTGCTGCTCCATCGTGGTCTCCAACCTCATCAGGAGATGATGAGGTTGGAGGAATGTGGGGTTACCAAGGTCCCACCAGGGAGTCTGAGGGCTGGTTTGAGGCTGGTCACTGGGCCCCCGTGGACCTAATCAGTCTCCTGAATCAGTTTCATCCATTCACACCAACTCCCACCATCAAACAACCGAGTCTGGATCTTTATCAAACTTCATCTGGAGACCACCGTAATGAAGGATTTGAACCAGACTAAAGTTTGAGGGTGTGGTCTGAACTGGCCCTTGAGCCTGTATGTTGTGATGTAACCGTCCAGACTGAATGAAACCTGGAGCTAATAATCAGTCCAACACCTGCGCTGCTCAGGTTCATCCACAGGGGGCGGTACAACTCTGATGAAACAGCGCTCAGAGGTGAATCATCTGGCGTACCTTTGTCCTCCTCGAAGGTGACGAGCGCCTGTCCTCCCTTCAGTAGCACCGCTGCCCTCTGGCTGATGGTGAACACTCCTCTGATTGGCTGACCGCTGCCTTCCTCCTCCTCCTCCTCCTCCTTGTACTGATGCAGAAACTTCACCTCCGTTTCTGGAATCTGGGTGGAAATCTGAACAAAGAAGGGTTAAACCTTTTCACCTCCGTCTGAAAGTCACGTTGAGAAGACCTGGTAGAAGGCCACCAGGGATGAGCTGTGGGGGCTAATCAAGGACGTATCTCAGGAATGGCTGGGTGGATTTGGATGATTGACAGATTTAACAGATAAACCATATTAGATTGATTGTTATTTGTCTCAGATTCTTGTGATCACATGACTCCAGTTTTCTGCTGTGATCTGCCTTCTGATGGTGAAACATCAAATATACCTTGAACTTCTGCTTCAGCCTGGAGGCCTCAGCTCTCCTGGCCTCCAGCTCTGCCTGACATCTCTTCAGTTTGTCCAACAGATCCATCTTGTGTTTAGACACCTCCAGGATTTCATCCTGAAACAGGAGTAGGTGGTGATAAATGTTTGGTTGGAGTTTCTCCAGTGGTCAACAACGTTCTCCGAGGTTACCTGGACTGTGTTCAGGCACCGACTAAACTCTGTCTGACAACTCCTCTGCTTTTCTGCAAGACTACTAATCTCCTGCTTGGCCTTGTTCTTCATGTCTTCCTCGTCCATTTTCTCCAGATCCAGCCTGGACTTGGTGTCGTCAGCTTTCTCTACTATCATCTGAAAAAGAGTCATCTCCACGTTAGAGCTTCAGTCCTGCTGTTACAAGTAAAAACAAGATTTAAAAATATCATCTGAAGCCACTAGAACCTCAGATGAACAACAACCAGGTGCTCTGGTCCTGCCCACATCACCACCCCGCCACCGCCGTGCTTCACAGTGAGGGGCTTCTGCTGAACTGCTGTGTCTGGTTTCAACGCTGCATACGGCTGTAAATCACACGTTTCATCACAATACGGGTGTTAATTACGGTGTTTCCAGACCTCACAAATTGCTACGGTACCATTTACATTCAGGAACAGGTGATCATTATGTAATGACTGAACTAATCACCGGCTTTCTCATAAAATCACAGTAAGAAACTAAGATATTTAAAGGAGCCGTATGTAAGAGATCTAATAAAACGAATCATAAAATGACCCCGATATGTCAACAGACATTTAAAAATCATGTTCATTTCAAATACTTATGTCACTGACAACAGCACTCAAGCCAGGATATTCCCGTTTAAAAAGAGGAGTTGCAGCCCTCAACTGATGTTGATGTTTTCATTTCGTGTTTTGGCCTGAAGCGCCACCCTCCACCTAACTCCCAATCACGAAGTCAGTAGTGTTTCTGCATCCGGGTTGCCAGCTCGGCTCTAATTATCGCAGCAGCCGCTACGAACGTGTTGGATGAAGACCTCGTTATGAATCCGAGTTACATCGTGACAAGGTCCGAAATAAAACAAGGATTTGTATAGGAGATGCTTTTAATAAATGGAGACGGCTGAAGGCGGAGAAGAATTTGAAGACAGACGCCAACGTTGCTGATTTTCTCCTGGACAGGTAAGATTCATAGCTAAATGTTTGGCTAACGCTAATTTACTTGGACAAGGTAACAGTGGTACCTCTACTTACGAACGCCTCTACATACGAAACTTTCAGGTTACGAAACGCCTCAACGGGAAAATATTTCCTCTAGTTACGAAAGATCAAAGAAAGGAAAGATCTTTCATAAAGCATTAAATATAATTAACAGAAAATAAACTTACTGTGTAGGACTCGTTGCTTGCCATGGCAGCCTACGTTCCTGCTGCATTCTGTAGCCGACCTGGCAACCTCTGGTCAGGGAGGAGGGGGAGGGTACACGCCGCTCAACAGTAATTTGAAAGTGACTGCAGTACCAGTTTTGGCCATAATCTTACAAACGGCTCCTTTAAGTAAAAAAGGATCTGCTCCTTTAATGACGGTAAACCTTGAATAACTTGAATTTCCCCCTTGGGGGATTAATAAAGTATTTTGAATTGAATTGAAACTCCAAAAGGCCACTTGATCCCATCAGGTTTGTATCGATGCTGTTGGGTGGTTTATCATTAAATCGATGTGCTGATGCAGACTGATGGATCTCATACCTCCTAACGCTGAACTCAAAGTAGTTTGGAAATGGTTTTGAAACCCTCCAGATTGATGTTCCGGGACAGATTTTCTTCTGAGAGCAGTGCCAATGTCTTAGCCTATTGGAATTGTGTTTTGTCTAGGTGCAAACATTCACGTGAATGCTCCAGACCAGCAAACAGACAAAACACCTGCTGACGATGATTCACCTCCTAACCAACCAGGGAAACACTGTGAAGCACGGTGGCGGCGGGGTCATAATGTGGGGAACTTGTTCAGATGATTTTATTTTCTTTCTTTTTGGTCAAATAAATAATGGCAGGATCAACACTGATCTAGAAGGTTCTGCTGCTGGATCAGCAGTGTTTTGTTATGTTTGTTCCTAAATGCTTCAACGCTGGAATGATGCTGGACTTCATTCATTCAGGTTTTCATCAGTCTTTCACTGACGTCAGACCAGATTTACAGCTTCAATTGAAAGACCATCAGCTGCTTTTAAACTCTCGTTTTATCGTCTCTGAGCCTGAAACAGAAAATTAAACATCAACATTAAACGTTTAAAGTTTTTGAGGACGGGAGGCTTGTGATGTCATCCAGATGTTTTTGAAGAGAGCCTCTGAAGCCTCGTTTTCATCTCCACATGTTAGTAGGAACTGACTCTGTTCAACCTGATGAACGCTAAAATGTTCAGAATAAGCAGCTAACAATGCTAACAAACACCAGCTAACCAGCACTGCATCGGGCTTGAAGGGTGACAATCATGAGTTAACGAGCTAACTAGCACATGCTAGCTTTCTTATCTATTTAATAAGATGAGCTAACAAGCAGGCCAACAAACACAGGCTAACAAGCTACCAAAGACGTGCTAGCTAGAATGCCTCTGAAAAAACACTAGTTATCAACTTAGCAAACAAATGCTAGCTAAAAAGTTAACTAATAAATACATGCTAAAAAGTGGTAACTGACATGCTACTGAAAAAAACTATTTGATAAAGAGCAGAAGCAGAAAGACAAGACAGAAACACTCCCACTTTAGGTCTCTCAGTTAGCTGTTTTAGCTTAGCTGACTGGCTCAAATTATGTTAAGTTAAAATGCTAATTAATATCACTTTACATTCTTTCTGATTAACTCCATCCAAACATAATTTTAAAAATCATTATTGAAACAACAGCTGAAACAAGTGCTGCCAGAGTAAAAACCAGGACTAGAGGAGGCTGAACCAGGACTAGAGGAGCAGAAACCAGGACTAGAGGAGCTGAAACCAGGACTAGAGGGGCAGAAACCAGGACTAGAGGGGCAGAAACCAGGACTAGAGGAGGCTGAACCAGGACTAGAGGAGCAGAAACCAGGACTAGAGGAGCTGAAACCAGGACTAGAGGGGCAGAAACCAGGAATAGAGGGGCAGAAACCAGGACTAGAGGAGGCTGAACCAGG
The DNA here is from genome assembly GCA_018398805.1 of Hirundichthys speculiger. Taxonomy (NCBI): domain Eukaryota; kingdom Metazoa; phylum Chordata; class Actinopteri; order Beloniformes; family Exocoetidae; genus Hirundichthys; species Hirundichthys speculiger. The sequence continues at coordinate 19,258 of JAGFBZ010002935.1, forward strand.
AAGAGGAGGCTGAACCAGGACTAGAGGAGCAGAAACCAGGACTAGAGGAGCTGAAACCAGGACTAGAGGGGCAGAAACCAGGACTAGAGGGGCAGAAACCAGGACTAGAGGAGGCTGAACCAGGACTAGAGGAGCAGAAACCAGGACTAGAGGGGCAGAAACCAGGACTAGAGGGGCAGAAACCAGGACTAGAGGAGGCTGAACAAGGACTAGAGGGACAGAAACTAGGACTAGAGGATGTTGAACCAGGATTGGAATAGTTGAAACCAGGACTAGAGGAGGTTGAACCAGGACTAGCAGAGCTGAAACCAGGACTAGAGGATGTTGAACCAGGACTAGAAGGACTGAAACCAGGACTAGAAGAGGTTGAACCAGGACTAGAGGAGGTTGAACCAGGACTAGAAGGACTGAAACCAGGACTAGAGGAGCTGAAACCAGGAATAGAGGAGCTGAAACCAGGACTAGAGGAGGCTGAACCAGGACTAGAGGGGAAGAAACTAGGACTAGAGGAGATGAAACCAGGACTAGAGGGGCAGAAACCAGGACTAGAGGGGCAGAAACCAGGACTAGAGGAGGCTGAACCAGGACTAGAGGAGCAGAAACCAGGACTAGAGGAGCTGAAACCAGGACTAGAGGGGCAGAAACCAGGACTAGAGGGGAGACTAGAGGAGGTGAACCAGGACTAGAAGGAAAGAAACTAGGACTAGAGGATGGAACCCCCAGGACTAGAAGGACTGAAACCAGGACTAGAAGAGGTTGAACCAGGATAGAGGAGGTTGAACCAGGAAACAGAACCAGGACTAGAGGAAAACTAGAGGAGCTGAAACCAGGACTAGAGGAGGCTGAACCAGGACTAGAGGGGAAGAAACTAGGACTAGAGGAGATGAAACCAGGACTAGAGGAGGTTGAACCAGGACTAGAGGAGCTGAAACCAGGACTAAAGGAGGTTGAACCAGGACTAGAGGGGCAGAAACTAGGACTAGAGGAGCTGAAACCAGGACTAGAGAAGGTTAAACCAGGACTAGAGGGGAAAAAACTAGGACTAGAGGAGCTGAAACAAGGACTAGAGGAACAGAAACTAGGACTAGAAGAGCTGAAAGGACTTGACATGCTACTGAACAAAAACTATTTAATAAAGGGCAGAAGCAGAAAGACAAGACAGAAACACTCCCACTTTAGGTCTCTCAGTTAGCTGTTTTAGCTTAACTGACTGGCTCAAATTATGTTAAGTTAAAATGCTAATTAATATCACTTTACATTCTTTCTGATTAACTCCATCCAAACATAATTTTAAAAATTATTACTGAAACAACAGCTGAAACAAGTGCTGCCAGAGTAAAAACCAGGACTAGAGGAGGCTGAACCAGGACTAGAGGAGCAGAAACCAGGACTAGAGGAGGCTGAACCAGGACTAAAGGGGCAGAAACCAGGACTAGAGGAGCTGAAACCAGGACTAGAGGAGCTGAAACCAGGACTGGAGGGGCAGAAACCAGGACTAGAGGAGCAGAAACCAGGACTAGAGGGGCAGAAACCAGGACTAGAAGAGCTGAAACCAGGACTAGAGGAGCTGAAACCAGGACTAGAGGGGCAGAAACCAGGTAGAGGAGGTTGAACCAGGACTAGAGGAGGTTGAACCAGAACCAGAGGGGTAGAAACCAGGACTAGAGGATGTTGAACCAGGATTAGAATAGTTGAAACCAGGACTAGAGGAGCTCAAACCAGGACTATAGGGGCAAAAACCAGGACTAGATGGGCAGAAACCAGGACTAGAGAGGTAGAAGCTAGGACTAGAGGATGTTGAACCAGGATTAGAAGAGTTGAAACCAGGACTAGAGGAGGTTGAACCAGGACTAGAGAAGCTAAAACCAGGACTAGAGGGGCAGAAACTAGGACTAGAGGAGCTGAAACCAGGACTAGAGGAGGTTGAACCAGGACTAGAGGAGCTGAAACCAGGACTAAAGGAGCTGAAACCAGGACTACAGGGGCAGAAACCAGGACTAAAGGAGCTGAAACCAGGACTAGAGGGGCAGAAATCAGGACTAGAGCGGCAGAAACCAGGACTAAAGGAGGCTGAACCAGGACTAGATGGGCAGAAACCAGGACTAGAGGGGTAGAAGCTAGGACTAGAGGATGTTGAACCAGGATTAGAAGAGTTGAAACCAGGACTAGAGGAGGTTGAACCAGGACTAGAGAAGCTAAAACCAGGACTAGAGGGGCAGAAACTAGGACTAGAGGAGCTGAAACCAGGACTAGAGGAGGTGGAACCAGGACTAGAGGAGCTGAACCAGGACTAAAGGAGCTGAAACCAGGACTACAGGGGCAGAAACCAGGACTAAAGGAGCTGAAACCAGGACTAGAGGGGCAGAAATCAGGACTAGAGCGGGAGAAACCAGGACTAAAGGAGGCTGAACCAGGACTAGAGGGGTAGAAACCAGGACTAGAGGAGCTGAAACCAGGAATAGAGGAGCTGAAACCAGGACTAGAGGGCTGAAACCAGGACTAGAGGGGCAGTAGAGTAACTAGGACTAGAGGAGATGAAAACCAGGACTCGAGGAGGTTGAACCAGAATAGAGGGGCAGAAACTAGGACCAGAGGAGCTGAAACCAGGAATAGAGGAGCTGAAACCAGGACTAAAGAAGGTTGAACCAAGACTAAAGGAGGTTGAACCAGGACTAGAGGAGGTTGAACCAGGACTAGAGGGGCAGAAACTAGGACTAGAGGAGCTGAAACCAGGAATAGAGGAGCTGAAACCAGGACTAGAGGAGGATGAACCAGGACTAGAGGGGAAGAAAATGGACTAGAGGAGATGAAACCAGGACTAGAGGAGGTGAGCTGAAGCCAGGACTAGAGGAGGTTGAACCAGGACTAGAGGGGCCAGAAGAGGGGCAGAGGAGCTGAAACCAGGAATAGAGGAGCTGAAACCAGGACTAGAGGAGGCTGAACCAGGACTAGAGGGGCAGAAACAAGGACTAGAGAGATATGAAACCAGGACTAGAGGAGGTTGAACCAGGATTAGAAGAGTTGAAACCAGGACTAGAGGAGGTTAAACCAGGACTAGCAGAGCTGAAACCAGGACTAGAGGATGTTGAATCAGGACTAGAGGAGGTTGAACCAGGACTAGAGGAGGTTGAACCAGGACTAGAAGGACTGAAACCAGGACTAGAGGAATAGAGGAGCTGAAACCAGGACTAGAGGAGGCTGAACCAGGACTAGAAGGGGAAGAAGAAGAAACTAGGACTAGAGGAGATGAAACCAGGACTAGAGGGGCAGAAACCAGGACTAGAGGGGCAGAAACCAGGACTAGAGGAGGCTGAACCAGGACTAGAGGAGCAGAAACCAGGACTAGAGGAGCTGAAACCAGGACTAGAGGGGCAGAAACCAGGACTAGAGGGGCAGAAACCAGGACTAGAGGAGGCTGAACCAGGACTAGAGGGAAAGAAACTAGGACTAGAGGATGTTGAACCAGGACTAGAAGGACTGAAACCAGGACTAGAAGAGGTTGAACCAGGACTAGAGGAGGTTGAACCAGGACTAGAAGGACAGAAACCAGGACTAGAGGAGCTGAAACCAGGAAGAGGAGGAACGGACTAGAGGGGAAGAAACTAGAGGAGCTGAAACCAGGACTAGAGGAGCTAGAGGAAAACCAGGTTGAACCAGGACTAGAGGGGCAGAAAACTAGGACTAGAGGAGCTGAAACCAGGACTAGAGAAGGTTTTAAACCAGGACTAGAGGGGAAAAAAAACTAGGACTAGAGGAGCTGAAAACAAGGACTAGAGGAACAGAAAATAGGACTAGAAGAGCTGAAAGGACTTGACATGCTACTGAACAAAAACTATTTAATAAAGGGCAGAAGCAGAAAGACAAGACAGAAAACACTCCCACTTTAGGTCTCTCAGTTAGCGTTTTAGCTTAACGACTGGCTCAAATTATGTTAAGTTAAAATGCTAATTAATATCACTTTACATTCTTTCTGATTAACTCCATCCAAACATAATTTTAAAAATTATTACTGAAACAACAGCTGAAACAAGTGCTTGCCAGAGTAAAAACCAGGACTAGAGGAGGACTGAAACCAGGACTAGAGGAGAGCAGAAACCAGGACTAGAGGAGGCTGAAACCAGGACTAGAGGAGCTGAAAGCTAAAGGGACTAGAGGAGCTGAAACGGAGAAACCGGATGGAGGGGCAGAAACCAGGACTAGAGGAGCAGAAACCAGGACTAGAGGGGCAGAAACAGGACTAGAAGAGCTTGAAACCAGGAAGAGGGCTGAAACCAGGACTAGAGGAGCTGAGGAAACAGGACTAGAGGAGCAGAACCAGGAAGAGGGGCAACCAGTAGAGGGTTGAACCAGGATTAGAATAGTTGAAACCAGGACTAGAGGAGCTCAAACCAGGACTATAGGGGCAAAAACCAGGACTAGATGGGCAGAAACCAGGACTAGAGGGGTAGAAGCTAGGACTAGAGGATGTTGAACCAGGATTAGAAGAGTTGAAACCAGGACTAGAGGAGGTTGAACCAGGACTAGAGAAGCTAAAACCAGGACTAGAGGGGCAGAAACTAGGACTAGAGGAGCTGAAACCAGGACTAGAGGAGGTTGAACCAGGACTAGAGGAGCTGAAACCCAGGGACTGAAACCAGGACTAGGGAGGACTAAAGGAGGCAGAAAACAGGAGGACTAAAGGGAAAGACAGGACTACAGGACTAGCGCAGGACAGAAACCAGGACTAAAGGAGGCTGAACCAGGACTAGAGGGGTAGAAACCAGGACTAGAGGAGCTGAAACCAGGAATAGAGGAGCTGAAACCAGGACTAGAGGAGGCTGAACCAGGACTAGAGGGGCAGTAACTAGGACTAGAGGAGATGAAACCAGGACTAGAGGAGGTTGAACCAGAATAGAGGGGCAGAAACTAGGACCAGAGGAGCTGAAACCAGGAATAGAGGAGCTGAAACCAGGACTAAAGAAGGTTGAACCAAGACTAAAGGAGGTTGAACCAGGACTAGAGGAGGTTGAACCAGGACTAGAGGGGCAGAAACTAGGACTAGAGGAGCTGAAACCAGGAATAGAGGAGCTGAAACCAGGACTAGAGGAGGATGAACCAGGACTAGAGGGGAAGAAACTAGGACTAGAGGAGATGAAACCAGGACTAGAGGAGGTTGAACCAGGACTAGATGAGCTGAAACCAGGACTAGAGGAGGTTGAACCAGGACTAGAGGGGCAGAAACTAGGACTAGAGGAGCTGAAACCAGGAATAGAGGAGCTGAAACCAGGACTAGAGGAGGCTGAACCAGGACTAGAGGGGCAGAAACAAGGACTAGAGGAGATGAAACCAGGACTAGAGGAGGTTGAACCAGGATTAGAAGAGTTGAAACCAGGACTAGAGGAGGTTAAACCAGGACTAGCAGAGCTGAAACCAGGACTAGAGGATGTTGAATCAGGACTAGAGGAGGTTGAACCAGGACTAGAGGAGGTTGAACCAGGACTAGAGGAGGTTGAACTAGAGCAGGTTGAACCAGGACAAGAGGAGGTTGAACCAGGACTAGAGGGGCAGAAACTAGGACTAGAAGAGCTGAAACCAGGAATAGAGGAAAGCGGAGCTGAACCTAGGAGGGAGAGATGAAACCAGGACTAGAGGAGGTTGAACCAGGACTAGAGGGGCAGAAACTAGGACTACCATAGCTGAAACCAGGACTAGAGGAGGTTGAACCAGGACTAGAGGGGCAGAAACTAGGACAAGAGGAGATGAAACCAGGACTAGAGGAGGTTGAACCAGGACTAGAGGGGCAGAAACTAGAACTACCAGAGCTGAAACCAGGACTAGAGGAGGTTGAACCAGGACTAGAGGGGAAAAAACTAGGACTAGAGGAGCTGAAACCAGGACTAGAGGAGGTTGAACCTGGACTAGAGGAGGTTAAACCAGGACTAGAGGGGCAGAAACTAGGACTACCAGAGCTGAAACCAGGACTAGAGGAGGTTGAACCAGGACTAGAGGAGGCAGACTAGAGGGGCTAGGACACCAGAGTGAAACCAGGACTAGGGAAACAGGACCTAAGGGAAAAAACTAGGACTAGTGGGCTGAAACCAGACTAGAGGAGGGTGAACCTGGACTAGAGGAGCTGAAACCAGGATAGAGGGCAGGAAACTAGGACTAGAGGAGCTGAAACCGGACTAAGAGGGCGGTAGGAACCAGGACTAGAGGAGGTTGAACCAGGACTAGAGGGGCAGAAACTAGGACTAGAGGAGCTGAAACAGGATAGAGGAACTGAAACCAGGAATAGAGAGCTGAAACCAGGACTAGAGGAGGCTGAACCAGGACTAGAGGGGCAGAAACTAGGACTAGAGGAGATGAAACCAGGATTAGAGGAGGTTGAACCAGGACTAGAGGAGGTTGAACAAGGACTAGAGGGGCAGAAACTAGGACTAAAGGAGCTGAAACCAGGACTAGAGGGGCAGAAACTAGGACTAGAGGAGCTGAAACCAGGAATAGAGGAGCTGAAACCAGGACTAGAGGAGGCTGAACCAGGACTAGAGGGGCAGAAACTAGGACTAGAGGAGGTTCAACCAGGACTAGAGGAGGTTGAACCAGGACTAGAAGAGATTAAAGCAGGACTAGAGGAGGTTGAACTAGGACGAGAGGGGCAAAAACTGGGACTAGAGGAGCTGAAACCAGGACTAGAGGAGCTGAAACCAGGACTAGAGGAGCTGAAACCAAGACTAGAGGAGGTTGAACCAGGACTAGAGGAGCTGAAACCAGGACTAGAGGAGGTTGAACCAGGACTAGAGGGGAAAAAACTAGGACTAGAGGAGCTGAAACCCGGACTAGAGGAGGTTGAACCAGGACTAGAAGAGATTAAAGCAGGACTAGAGGAGGTTGAACTAGGAGGAGAGGGGCAAAAACTGGGACTAGAGGAGCTGAAACCAGGACTAGAGGAGCTGAAACCAAGACTAGAGGAGGTTGAACCAGGACTAGAGGAGCTGAAACCAGGACTAGAGGAGGTTGAACCAGGACTAGAGGGGAAAAAACTAGGACTAGAGGAGCTGAAATCAGGACTAGAGGAGGTTGAACCAGGACTAGAAGAGATTAAAGCAGGACTAGAGGAGGTTGAACTAGGACGAGAGGCGCAAAAACTGGGACTAGAGGAGCTGAAACCAGGACTAGAGGAGCTGAAACCAGGACTAGAGGAGGTTGAACCAGGACTAGAAGAGATTAAAGCAGGACTAGAGGAGGTTGAACTAGGACGAGAGGCGCAAAAACTGGGACTAGAGGAGCTGAAACCAGGACTAGGGGAGCTGAAACCAGGACTAGAGGAGCTGAAACCAAGACTAGAGGAGGTTGAACCAGGACTAGAGGGGCAGAAACCAGGACTAGAGGAGCTGAAACCAGGACTAGAGGAGCTGAAACCAGGACTAGAGGAGCTGAAACCAGGACTAGAGGAGGTTGAACCAGGACTAGAGGGGAAAAAACTAGGACTAGAGGAGCTGAAACCAGGACTAGAGGAGGTGGAACCAGGACTAGAAGAGATTAAAAAAGGACTAGAGGAGGTTGAACTAGGACGAGAGGGGCAAAAACAGGGACTAGAGGAGCTGAAACCAGGACTAGAGGAGCTGAAACCAGGACTAGAGGAGCTGAAACCAGGACTAGAGGAGCTGAAACCAGGACTAGAGGAGGTGAAACCAGGACTAGAGGAGGCTGAAACCAGGACTAGAGGAGCTGAAACCAGGACTAGAGGAGCTGAAACCAGGACTAGAGGAGCTGAAACCAGGACTAGAGGAGGTTGAACCAGGACTAGAGGGGAAAAAACTAGGACTAGAGGAGCTGAAACCAGGACTAGAGGAGCTGAAACCAGGACTAGAGGAGCTGAAACCAGGACTAGAGGAGGTTGAACCAGGACTAGAAGAGATTAAAGCAGGACTAGAGGAGGTTGAACTAGGACGAGAGGGGCAAAAACTAGGACTAGAGGAGCTGAAACCAGGAATAGAGGAGCTGAAACCAGGACTAGAGGAGGCTGAACCAGGACTAGAGGGGCAGAAACTAGGACAGAGGAGCTGAAACCAGGACTAGAGGAGGTTGACCCAGGACTAGAGGGGCAGAAACTAGAACTACAGAGCTGAAACCAGGACTAGAGGAGGTTGAACCAGGACTAGAGGGGAAAAAACTAGGACTAGAGGAGCTGAAACCAGGACTAGAGGAGGTTGAACCTGGACTAGAGGAGGTTAAACCAGGACTAGAGGGGCAGAAACTAGGACTAGAGGAGCTGAAACCCGGACTAGAGGAGGTGTAACCAGGACTAGAGGAGGTTGAACCAGGACTAGAGGGGAAGAAACTAGGACTAGAGGAGCTGAAACCAGGAATAGAGGAGCTGAAACCAGGAATAGAGGAGCTGAAACCAGGACTAGAGGAGGCTGAACCAGGACTAGAGGGGCAGAAACTAGGAAAACCAGGATTAGAGGAGGTTGAACCAGGACTAGAGGAGGTTGAACAAGGACTAGAGGGGCAGAAACTAGGACTAAAGGAGCTGAAACCAGGACTAGAGGGGCAGAAACTAGGACTAGAGGAGATGAAACCAGGACTAAGGAGGTTGACCCAGGACTAGAGGGGCAGAAACTAGGACTACCAGAGCTGAAACCAGGACTAGAGGAGGTTGAACCAGGACTAGAGGGGAAAAAACTAGGACTAGAGGAGCTGAAACCAGGACTAGAGGAAGGTTTGAACCTAGAGGAGCTTGAACCAGGATAGAGGGGCAGAACCAGGACTAGAGGAGGAACTGAAAAACCAGGACTAGAGGAGCTTGAACCAGGACTAGAGGAGCTTAAACCAGGACTAGAGGGGCAGAAACTAGGACTAGAGCTGAAACCAGGACTAGAGGAGGTTGAACCAGGACTAGAGGGGCAGAAACTAGGACTAGAGGAGCTGAAACCAGGACTAGAGGAGGATGACCCAGGACTAGAGGAGCGAAACCAGGACTAGAGGAGCTGAAACCAGGACTAGAGGGGCAAAACTAGGACTAGAGGAGCTGAAAACCAGGACTAGAGGAGCTTGAAACCAGGACTAGAGGAGCTGAAACCAGGACTAGAGGAGCAGAAAAACCAGACTAGAGGAGCTGAAACCAGGACTAGAGGGTCTGAACCAGGACTAGGAGGGAACCCTAGAGGAGAAACTAGAATAGAGGAGCTGAAACCAGGACTAGAGGAGCTGAAAAGGACTAGGACTAGAGGAGCTGAAACCAGGACTAGAGGAGGCTGAAACCAGGAAGAGGGAGCTGAAACTAGGACTAGAGGAGATGAAACCAGGACTAGAGGGGATGAAACCAGGACTAGAGGGTTAAAAAAACCAGGACTAGAGGAGCTGAAACAGGAATAGAGGAGCTGAAACCAGGACTAGAGAGGGCTGAAACCAGGACTAGAGGAGCTGAAACCAGGACTAGAGGAGCTGAAAACCAGGACTGAGAGGAGGCTGAACCAGGACTAGGAGGGCTAGAAACTAGGACTAGAGGAGGTTCACCAGGACTAGAGGAGCTGAAACCAGGACTAGAGAGATTAAACCAGGACTAGAGGAGCTTGAAACTAGGACTGAGAGGGGCAAAAACTGAGGACTAGAGGAGCTGAAACCAGGACTAGAGGAGCTGAAACCAGGGACTGAGAGGGAGCTGAAAACCAAGACTAGAGGAGGTGAAACCAGGACTAGAGGAGCTGAAACCAGGACTAGAGGAGGGAGAACCAGGACTAGAGGGGAAAACCAGGACTAGAAGGAGCTGAAAACTAGGACTAGAGGAGCTGAAACCAGGACTAGAGAGGCTGAAACAGGACTAGAGGAGGTTGAACCAGGACTAGAAGAGATGAAAGCAGGACTAGAGGAGGTTGAAAGAGAGAGGGAAAAACTGGGACTAGAGGAGCTGAAACCAGGACTAGAGGAGCTGAAACCAGGACTAGAGGAGCTGAAACCAGGACTAGAGGAGGTTGAAACCAGGACTAGAGGAGCTGAAACCAGGACTAGAGGAGGTTGAACCAGGACTAGAGGGGAAAAAACTAGGACTAGAGGAGCTGAAACCGGACTAGAGGAGGTTGAACCAGGACTAGAAGAGCTGAAAGCAGGACTAGAGGAGGTTGAACTAGGAGGAGAGGGGCAAAAACTGGGACTAGAGGAGCTGAAACCAGGACTAGAGGAGCTGAAACCAGGACTAGAGGAGGTGAAACCAGGACTAGAGGAGCTGAAACCAGGACTAGAGGAGGTTGAACCAGGACTAGAGGGGAAAAAACTAGGACTAGAGGAGCTGAAACCAGGACTAGAGGAGGTGAACCAGGACTAGAGAGATTAAAGCCAGGGACTAGAGGAGGTGAACCAGGACAGAGGCGCAAAAACCAGACTAGAGGAGCTGAAACCAGGACTAGAGGAGCTGAAACCAGGACTAGAGGAGGTTGAACCAGGACTAGAGAGACTAAAGCAGGACTAGAGGAGGTGAAACTAGGACGAGAGGCGCAAAACTGGACTAGAGGAGCTGAAACCAGGACTAAACCGAGGAGCTGAAACCAGACTGAGGAGCTGAAACCAGGACTAGAGGAGCTTGAACCAGGACTAGAGGAGGAGAAAACCAGGACTAGAGGAGCTGAAACCAGGACTAGAGGAGCTGAAACCAGGACTAGAGGAGCTGAAACCAGGACTAGAGGAGCTGAAACCAGGACTAGAGGAGCTGAAACCAGGACTAGAGGAGCTGAAACAGACTAGAGGGTGAAACCAGGACTAGAGGAGCTGAAACCAGGACTAGAGGAGCTGAAACCAGGACTAGAGAGCTGAAACCAGGAGAGAGCTGAAACCAGGACTAGAGGAGGTGGAACCAGGACTAGAGGGGCAGAAACTAGGACTAGAGGAGCTGAAACCAGGACTAGAGGAGCTGAAACCAGGACTAGAGGAGCTGAAACCAGGACTAGAGGAGGTTGAACCAGGACTAGAGGGGAAAAAACTAGGACTAGAGGAGCTGAAACCAGGACTAGAGGAGCTGAAACCAGGACTAGAGGAGGTTGAACCAGACTAGAGAGATTAAAGCTAGAGGAGTTGAACTAGGACGAGAGGGGCAAAAACTAGGATAGAGGAGCTGAAACAGGAATTGCTAGAGGAGGCTGAACCAGGACTAGAGGGGCAGAAACTAGAAGAGGAGATGAAACCGGACTAGAGGGGTTGACCCGGACTAGAGGGGCAGAAACTAGAAACTACCAGAGTGAAACCAGGATAGAGGAGGTTGTGAACCAGGACTAGAGGGAAAAAACTAGGACTAGAGGAGCTGAAACCAGGACTAGAGGAGGTGAACCTGACTAGAGGAGTTAAACCAGGATAGAGGGGCAGAACTAGGACTAGAGGAGAGGATAGAGGAAACCAGGACTAGAGGAGGTGAACCAGGACTAGAGGGGAAGAAACTAGGACAAAGAGCTGAACCAGGAATAGAGGAGCTGAAACCAGGAGGACGAGAGGATGAACCAGGACTAGAGGGGCAGAAACTAGGCTAGAGGAGATGAAACCAGGATAGAGGAGGTTGAACCAGGACTAGAGGAGTGAACAAGGACTAGGAAACTAGACTAAAGGAGCTGAAACCAGGACTAGAGGGAGACTAGGACTAGGGAGATGAAACCAGGACTAAGGAGGTTGACCCAGGACTAGAGGGGCAAACTAGGACTACCAGAGCTGAAACCAGGACTAGAGGAGGTTGAACCAGGACTAGAGGGGACTAGAGAGGAGGAGCTGAACCGGACTAGAGGAGGTTGAACCAGGACAGAGGAGGTTGAACAGGGACTAGAGGGGCTGAAACCAGGACTAGAGGAGGTTGAACCAGGACTAGGAGAGGAGATGAAACCAGACTAGAGGAGGTGACCAGGACTAGAGAAAAGAGCAAACAGGACTAGGGAGGTTGAACCAGGACTAGAGCTGAAAAAACTAGGGACTAGAGGAGCTGAAAACCAGGACTAGAGGAGAGTGAAACCAGGACTAGGGGGCAGAAACTGTTAGAGGAGGTTGAACCAGGACTAGAGGGGACTAGAGGAGAAGAAACTAGGACTAGAGAGCTGAAACCAGGACTGAAACCAGGAATAGAGGAGCTGAAACCGGATAGAGGAGCGAACCGGAAGAGAAAAGGACTAGAGAGAGAAACCAGGATTGGGGGGTGAACCAGGACTAGAGGAGGTTAAACAAGGACTAGAGGGGAGAAACTAGGACTAAAGGAGCTGAAACCAGGACAGAGGGGCAGAAACTAGGACTAGGAGCTGAAACCAGGAATAGAGGAGCTGAAACCAGGACTAGGGGCTGAACCAGGACTAGAGGGCAAAAAGGATAGAGGAGGTTCAACCAGGACTAGGAACCAGGACTAGAGAGATTAAAGCGGACTAGAGGGGAAAACTGGGACTAGAGGAGCTAACAGGACTAGAGGAGCTGAAACCAGGACTAGAGAGTGAAACCAAGAGAGAGGAGGTTGAAACCAGGACTAGAGGAGCGAAACCAGGACTAGGGAGGTTGAACCAGGACTAGAGGGAAAAACTAGGAATAAGGAGCTGAAACCGGACTAGAGGAGGTGAACAGGACAGAAGAATTAAAGCAGGACTAGAGGAGGTTGAACTAGGAGGAGAGGGCAAAAACTGGACTAGAGGAGCTGAAACCAGGACTAGAGGAGCTGAAACCAAACTAGAGGAGGTTGAACCAGGACTAGAGGAGCTGAAACCAGGCTAGAGGAGGTTGAACCAGGACTAGAGGGGAAAAAACTAGGACTAGAGGAGCTGAAATCAGGACTAGAGGAGGTTGAACCAGGACTAGAAGAGATTAAAGCAGGACTAGAGGAGGTTGAAAAAAGGGGACTAGAGGAGCTGAGACTAGCGCACTAGAAGAGATTAAAGCTTGGGACTGGGACTAGAGGAGCTGAAACCAGACTAGGGGAGTTGAAACCAGGCTAGAGGAGCTGAAACCAAGACTAGAGGAGGTGAACCAGGAAATAGGGCAGAAATGGACTAGAGGAGCTGAAACCAGGAGAGGAGGAACAGGACTAGAGGAGGTGAACCGGACTAGAGGGGAAAAAACTAGGACTAGAGGAGCGAAAACCAGGACTAGAGGAGGTTGAACCAGGACTAGAAGAGATTAAAAAAGGACTAGAGGAGGTTGAATAGGACGAGAGGGAAAAAACTGGGACTAGAGGAGCTGAAACCAGGACTAGGACTAGAGAAGCTGAAACCA
>JAGFBZ010002937.1:0-17642 GCA_018398805.1 Hirundichthys speculiger
TTTCTACTCGGGTTGGTTCTATACGAACTGACCTTGACTGCAGCAGATTCAACCACTTCTTCACAGGGCCCCCATTCTTTCTGGGTTTCCCCAGCTCCTTCAACTCTCTTAATTTAATCAGATTTTCCAGGCCTTGTACCCACACCATTCCTTTCCACACTTTAATTGGCACCTCTTCGATGGTTCCGGTGACAATTTGGATCTTCAGGTGTCCTACTGTCTCAAGGCTCCTGCGGGTCATTGACACCTCAGCTCCAGTGTCCACCAGATATGGGATTCCATCCACCTCAGCGTAGATTTCGTCCCCCTTCCAGTAGGCATCTCCCAGAGCGACCCGCGCCTTCAAACCCCTCATTTCCGGGGGCCCCCCCGCTGCCTTACGGGCAGCCCAGAGGGCCTCCTTCTGCTCTGGTGTCAACTTGCTGTACTCCTCGGCTGTCAGATAATCACCTTTTCTAGGCTTTCCATCTGATTTCCGGGTCGGTGGCTGCCTGGGCTGATAAGCTGTGGGTGGTCTATGTGCGGGTTGGGGTCGGCCTTGATAGTCCTGTCTTGACTCCTGATGTTGCGTGGTCGATTTAACGACTACTTTCCCTGACACGTTGGCGGAGGGCCTGGTCTCCTTTTTCCTCTTCTCCTCATAGTACTTGGTTTCCAGATCCCACGTCTTCGCAGCCTGATCCAGGGCGGTCACCGTGTGTCCTGTCCTGGGCCTGGTTGCGAATTTTACCTCCTCTCCTCGACCTGTCGTCACCACCCTCAGAGCTTTCACAAACCGTCCACTAGGCGCCGTCCTCTTCATCAGGTGCCTGGCCTGGGTCCCTTTAGTCAGGTCGGTCTCACCCTGGGCCAGGAACGATTCTTCATCTCTCATGTCCTCCAGCACAACATGGTTATGAAGAGTGTACGCCTTCCTGACGCCTCTGGTCTTCATGGTTCCCCAACTCAGGTCTCGGGGCCTTCTTAGGGGTCCCATCTTCACATTGGCGAACTCTTCTTTCCCTTGCGTCTCGCCATCTTCAATTCCGTCAGAATCTCACGCCTCTTCTCAGCCAGGGAACACAGGCTGGCCACATCTAACACTTCCTCTTCTTCTCCCTCCGAGTCCTCCACTGGGCCTGTCTCCAGTAGGTTCCCCGATGTCAGTGGTGACTCCTGTCGAGGACTTACCTTCGCTATCTCCACCTCCGGTGGGGTCTTCGCTGTCACGCTCTTACCTTCGGCCTCTCGACTTCTCATTGCGGCAGGCGGGGCCCTCGGCGAGTCTCCCCCCATGAAGAGAAACTCCTCTTGTCTCGGTGCAGGGGTTCCGGGTCTGACTTCTTCGGGCCTTCCCTGGGACTCCGGTGTCCTTCCTCCGGCCGGAGTTGCACCTCTAAACCCCCGCACCCCTATCATGGCTGCCAGTGCCTGTCGTCTCCTGGGCTCTTCATCCTCTCGGCTAGGTCCATCCCCGAGCTGCATCTGGCGAAAATCCAGGTCCATCTCTTCTACACAACTCCGTATCAATGGTGTGGGTGTGGTCTGCTGTTCATCCAACTCTTCCTCCGAACTGAGGCTTGGGTCAGATGGTTCTTTTTCCTCTGTCTGACTCTGGGCCATTTCTGGCAGATCCTGGGTCCTTTCTTGCAGGTCTTCAGCCCCTCCTATATCCACCATCCCGACGTCCCTCAGTCGGTTAGGTGCAGGCTCGGAAGCGTAGCTCTGTACCTCAGATCCCTCGTCTAAGTTGCTACCTAAGAACTCACTCTGCCCTAAGCCCTGAGCTAACCTATCTCGGTCCTCCTGGGCTTGTCTCTTTAGCTCCTCTGCCGTCCCAGACAGTGAGGCCGTCCCATGGGGCTTGGTCCCTGCAGTCCTCGGTCCCAACCCTGGGTCATCCTCTTCTGGGCTAAGGTTCTTCTGGTTTGTCGCCATTCTTCTCATTCTTCTCTGTCTTTGTCTGATCGAGTCGTCCGTTCCTCAAAGCCTCCCTAGGTACCTCTCGGGGTCAGGGATGAGGTCCAGACTGGTTGGCTATTCCACGCAGTCTTGGGATTTCCTCTTGAACTTCTCCGTCGACCTTCGCTCCTCTAAATCCCGCTTGCTTCCTGCAATTCCTGCGGGCTTGGCTTCCCTCACTGTCCTCATGGGGAAGTCGATCTTCGCTCCTCTTAATCCAGCTTGCTTCCTGCAATTACTGCGGGCTCGGCTCCCCTCGCTGTCCTCACGGGGAGTCGATCTTCTGTGCCTGCGCAGGCTCCCTCCTGCTGCACACTTTCATCCGGGGGTCCAGATCGGTTGGAACTGAAGCTCACTTCTTCATGTCCCTGTTTGGGCGCCAAATGTTAGATCCCCCAGTTTTGGTTCAGTCTGACTAGCAGAGTCTGTCACCGGGACCAGCTCTCCATCTCTTCGGGTAAGAAGTTGCGGTCTAGGGGGGGTTCACCTCGCTAAGATTTCCTCAACTTATTTAAGCTGGTGTTGAGGAGATTCGCCTAGGTCTCACTGCATACAACTTCCAGCCGTCTATCCCAGCTACCCCCAATAACTGACCTAAGAGGAATAGCCAGTAGCTCCAAGTCCAGCTATTGGTCACGTCTGTTAATTTGCAGCTCCCCTCTTAAGATCTGGGCTCTTGTTACTGGCTAGGTTAAATTTAGTGGCTTGGACAGCAAGCCCCAAGGATATGTGACAATATTATGACTAGAATAACCAATAAGAATCTATATTACTAGTGCAGAGGCATAACCAAGGTCATTACAATTGTGAATACAGATGTAATGTCCACCACGACGTCTTATGATAGTTTTTATATTTATTAAAGCAGATTAGCAAGGTTAAGCAGCAGCATTGATTGGTTATACAACTTCTAATTCTACATAAAAAGGCAAATTAAAGCTGTGGCTTACAAATCGATCCATCTGGTTGGTTCAAGGACAGGCTGGTACGCAATGTGGCGCCTTCACGTTGTTCAAGGCCGCTTGCAGAGAGAGAGAGAGAGCGCACAAGATCAGGCCCGCGGGAACTCTGGTTCGCCCCTCCTCCTTGCTAGCAGTGAGCTAGGGTAAATCCAAAACTCCAGTTATATTCTTCAAGTGTTGGAAAAATGGTCAATCTGTTCTTGCGTCTTCTCTGTTCTTGAAGAATAAATTCTTCAGGTATTTCCCTCCGATGGTTGGTTCGCTCCCCTTGGTCCAGCTAGTCCTGCTTCTTCGAAGACGCCCCACGGAAGAACGAAGAATTCTCTCTGTCTTCTCTTTTTATGCCATTCTCTCTCTCTCTCTTTTTCTCTCGTCCAGCCTGCTTCAGCCCCAAAATGTCCCTTTTTGGTCTTTCACTCTCTTGATTGGTTCTCTCACATTTGCATAAGCGTACATAATTTCCCCCAAACTCACATGACACTTCTGATTGGTTATCTACATATACAGAGGCGTGCATAATTTTACATAATCCCTCCTTTACATCATGCATAATTCACAGGCCATGTCCCACAATGATTTCATAGGTTCACAGATCAGCAGGGGCGTTCACCTAATCATCATGACATACACAATTCACAAGACTCTTCCCAAGGTTACCTTGTTGTTTTGGCCATATAGCTCATTAAGCTAAAGCTTATCTGTTAAAGCTAAAGCTTAATGATCTATACACTATGATTGGTAATTGATGGATTGGTTGGTATTTAGTCACAGAATTTGGCAATGATCCGCAGTCTGCAGGCTGCGGCTCATTCACCATACTTCTGCACAAAGAACTCAGCACTTCACCAAGGCCACTCTGAGCTGCCACAGTCCTCGCCATTTGACCCAGACACCTGGCCCAGTATTGTGTACGGCGAAGTAACTTTATCGTTTACACTTACGAACTCTCTCCTGCTTTCTGTTATGTCTCCAGTAGTCCTGAGCCTGCAGAATTGTTTGGGATAACCAGTCACCTCTCTCTCAATCGAAAAGTAGCCTAATTATCAAACCCTGATTCATACTTCGTTCAATCTATTTCCCCTCTATTTTAGAAGTATCCTCAGGGCTAATTATTATTTTCATTGGGAATTTTACCTTATTAAAACCGATATAATAACTTATTCAGTTTTCATCCATCTCTACTCCTGTTTGATAAATATAGCCGTTGTTTTCATTCCATTGCGGCACAACAGTGACACAGTGACACACGGCAGCTCAGCTCAGCCGCTGGCAGTACTGATGCATAGTGTCTTGTCCCAACAAGAAATGTCAATCATGACATAGAATGAACATAGATCCATTACAAAATTACTAATACATCTTGTTTCTGATCATTGACTAGAATCACACACATTTCATTGATTAGGGATTGATTACTAATCACATGACTTACCACCTTTCTGTTACTCCACTCCTGCCTTTGTTTTGACTAGCCCTGGCCTGTTTACATCACATCACCACCTCTGCAGCAGATTCTCTCCTCATACTGTGGGTGCTGACATCAAGCCACTTTAACATACAGAATTAACATTGATTATTGAATAGAAGCTGAGTTGATTCCAACATTTTCTCTGGGTCACTTGACACAGGTGAGCAGGTGTTTTACTGGGGTCTCCATCTAAACAGTGTCAGTGTGTAGAAGAACAGTCTGTGGTTCAGATTCACTGGGACAAACTGAAGTCGGTGCATCTGCTGGCTAATTTCCTGTTGGACATTCATTTCCGTAACTACACGTGGCTTCGTGATGGTGTCGGTTACATTCCTCACTAGAACCGCCCTTTGTTGGGTCGCCCGGTGGTTCAGGCAGGCGGTCCACATACAGAGGCTACAGTCCTCAGTTAAAACATTAGTATTGTGTATAAAAATAATGGACTTTTTTAAATTATCCGAGATCTGAAAACACTGGATCTTTTTTTTAAATCATGATTATGTCATTTTCTTTAATTAGATGCTTTAAATAACGTTTTTGATTTTAATTTGGGAGAAATGTCACTAGTTTATAGAATTAAAATGATAATTTATTCAAACACATTCTTATCAACAGTCAAATCAAAGAGATTAATTAGTGTTATATTAAGTGATGTTACAATCTGACACGTTTAACTGTTTTTTTTTTTAAATAAACTTTATCAAAATATGTACAAACAAGTCTGGTAAATCACAATGGTGGAGGGTGTAGTAGAGGCATGCTTAGAAGTAAATATTAAAGGCAAAATTGATTTAAATAAAATAAGGTATAAAACCCTACAACAAGGGGATATATATTTTAACATGTATTCGTGGATAATTCCATTAACATTTCATACAGGTCTTCATATTTTTGAGTTTATTTCAGGGATTTCAAATATAATTGGAAATCAGATAAAATGTTTAAGACTGGGGAAGATCTAAGTACCTCTGTTTATAAATAAAATATTTTTCTAGGCATAAAACCAGATTACAACAGAGTCCGCATGTGTTTGGAGGAAACAGGAAGTTTCACTGTAAAAGACAACCTGAGGAAACACCTCCCACAACAAAGGTTCCGCTTTACCTTTTCAGCTCTTTACCCTCAATAAATTCAGGAAAGTGCTTCTAAATGACACATTAATATGTCTGAAAATGAGTTTAATGTTATTGTACCCGGATAAAATATATGTTTAAATACTGTATAATATCACCAATTACAAAATTATAATATAACTAAAAACAATGTAGTGATATATTTTTATGTGCACCAGCACCACAGAAGCAAAGGTCTCTTAATGTCTACTTGCTTATAATATTTTTAATATGTTTCTCTGTGTGTGTGTATATATACACACGAAAATACAACATGAACCCGTTTTAGAAACATTTCTTAACTCCAAATCCAACCGTGACGGTAGTTTTGAGGCTCAGATGCAGTTCCGACTCTCAGCCAGCAGATGTCGCTCTTCTACATGTGTCATTCTCCAGCTGTTGACTCAAAGTCACTCACTGCTTCATGTAGTTACAGTTTAACTATTACGACTCGACACGAGATGTGACACAGAGTTTGATACTCGAGACACTTCTGCTGATTCTGGTCCAGATGATTCTGGTCCAGATGATTCTGGTCCAGATGATTCTGGTCCAGATGATGGTTTATGTTAAATAAATGTCCAAAAACAACTGGGGACCTGTCCAGGTGTACCCCTGCCTTTCGTCTGAAGAGAGCTGGGATTGACTCCAGCTGATCCCTGAGACCCTACAGAGGATTAAACGGGCATAGATAATGGATGGATGTCCAAAAACAGAATACTGGAAATAAAAATGAAAATAAAGTCAGAAAGCCATCATTTCTTATTTTCATGAATATTTATTTTATTGGTAAAACATGGAAACACAGATATTTAAAGTGAACCATCTAAAAATGGTTGTTTAACTCAGACAACCAAGAATCCAGTCATTATTTTATCAATCTAGACCTGGACAGGATCATATGTTCCTCTAAAACCTGGATACACTTTCAACATTGATGGTTTCTTTCCAGATGTTCCAGCTGTTCATTCCAAAGACACTGATGCTCCTCCACACCATCAGAGATGAAGGATGTTCCTCTACTCTCCAGTCTGGAGGATGCAGCAGCTCTGGTTTCCAGGAACTATTTCAAATGAAGGTTCTTCTCCATGAACCTAAAAACCTAACGCTCTATGAAGGAGAGAAAGTCCAAGCAGGTTCCTGAAGACCTGCAGGTTCCTGTTACGATGAAGAACAGTTTCAGAGACGCTTCTGTTGGTCTTCATACATCAGAGACAGTTTCTAGACAGGAGGACACTCTCAACACAGAGACACTGAAGAACCAAACCAGAGTCTAAATCCAGGATAGAGAGGTTCAGTGAATGTGGTGTTGAAGGTGTGGAGGTGGATCAGTCTGTCAGAGACGACTTCATAGAAGGACAGAGTTCCAGCAGAACAGTCCACATACACTGATACTCTGTTGGAGACTGGAGGACAGGAGACGGATGTTCCTCTGTTATTGTGTCTGACAGAGAACCGACCTCTAAAACACTCCAGACTCCAGGACTGATTGTTGTATCCAAACAGACAGTCATTCATGTCTCCTCTCCTGCTGATTCCTCTGTAACTCACTGATATACAAACATCTCCACTCCTCCGGACCTCCCAGTAACAGCGACCAGTCAGACCATCTCTACACAGCAGCTGAAGACGACGATCAAATCTGTCTGGATGATCAGGATATGACTGAACCTCCTCCACATAACTCATCTTCCTGTTGTCATCAGACAGTTTGATGTTTTTATCTACTGTGTTTGTGTCGATGGTGAGTTGACAGGAATCTGATGGAGAGAAGCAACAAGCAGCTGCAGTTATTATTGATCTGTCATTGATCATTGATGGACTCATGAAGGACTGATGGGAAGAAAAACACACTTACACTTCCTCAGACCTGGTCTCAGCCAGCGTTGTCCAGCAGGCTCCACCCTGAAAGGAGGAGGAGGAGGGGGGGTCAGCATGCTAACATGCTAACATGCTAACATGGACATTACATGGCTCTCACACACACACTGGTCTACACTGATGGAGGAGAACCTCTACTGGAGATGAAGATGCTTCTACTTTCAGAGACTCAGGTGATGGGACAGTGATCCTGAAAACCTCCAGAGGGGGTTCCTGTCAGCTCCGTCAGGATGAGATCAGTTATTGTGGAGTTCAATAATGTTCTGGACAGGTGTGACGAAGGTAGAAAAGCTTTCTCAGCTCAGGTTCAACCCCCACTGGACTCCTGCAGCTACCAACTACCTGGAAGATGACTGGAGTTAAATCAGAGCTCCATGCAGACCATCTCTGACCAGGACACTTTCAAACAAGCCAACAGAAGGTTCAGCAGCTCCTCCATGTTCTCCAGAGTCTGAGCTGCTGCCCTCTGGTGGAGGTTCAGGCTGTTTCAGCACATTTAAAACTCATTTGTAGCAGCGTCTGGAAAACTGTTGAACAGCAGCAGATAAATCCAGAACAGAGCCTGAATGGAGGATTTCTGAGGATCCATGTTGGACTTTGACACTGATGCTTTAAAGCTGATGAACTGATATGTATGTTTTTAAATCAATATTGATCTATTTTTAGTTGTATTCCTGTGTTGTCTGCTGTTTGAACTGATTGATGTGGATTGTCTGCTGGTGTTTCTGGGCTGCAGCATGGATGAAGAGTCCAGGACAAACTTCCACTAGTGGGACAGTCAGGTTCATCTGGATCTGGATCTTGTGTGGCTGCAGCAGGTGTGTCCATACCTGAGAGTGTCCAGTCTCCAGCGTGGATCCTCCAGTCCAGCAGTCAGAACCTCCACTGCTGACTCTCCTGGATGGTTGTAGCTCAGGTCCAGCTCTCTCAGATGGGAGGGGTTGGAGCTCAGAGCCGAGACCAGAGAAGAACTTCCTTCCTCTGAGATCAGACAGCCTGACAGCCTGCAGACACACAACACATGTCTGATGAAGAACTCCTCCCAGATTCTCCAAACTGAAGACACCGTCTACTGCTGGTGAGACTCTGACTCATCACCAGAACTTTATCCAACCAGAGTTCAAAGAAGCTGAAATACCCCTTTAATATAAACCACAGTTATAATGGTCACCAGTTAGAGTTCAATGAATCCTGACCTGAGAGTCTCCAGTTTACAGTGAGGACTCTCCAGTCCAGAACACAGCTGCTTCAGTCCAGAATCCTGCAGGTCGTTGTTACTCAGGTCCAGTTCTGTCAGACTGGAGGACTGAGAGCTGAGAACTGAGGACAGATGTTCACAGCTGGGCTCTGAGACATTACAGGGACCCAACTGGAGAGGAAATAAAAGTTATTAAACTACTGATGATGTCATTTAAAAAACAATTAAATGGTGATGTCATTTATTTAAAAACTAAATTACAGTTGTTCCATTGAATGAAAGGCCTTTTTGGAAAAATATTGCATCCATATACGAAAGAAATTCCAGGTTACGGAGGTGAAGAAATTTAAAAATACGCGCTGCTACTCGCAGCTCCCAGAGTTTACCGAACGTAAACATAGTTGTCGGCTCTGTATCATTAACCTAGCTACTCTGCTATTGGCTATCGCTCAGCACCTTAATGGCATCCCATTGGTTAGGAGGGCCCCTTGTCTGTATGAGCGTAACCCAGCAACCAAGGTAAACAAACAATATTTATTCTTTAATGAACTTTATTCTTTGTTCTTTATTCTTTACATTAGTATAATTGTGAAATAATCTAATTCTGACATGTATTTCTTACAGGTTTTTATGTCATTTCACGTATTATTTATAATTTATAAAAAAATTATCTCCGACTTTTGGGCGCCTTGGAGCTGATCAGGCCATTTATAGGCTAAAATGCATTTCTAATTACAGAATTTTCCGTTTACGAAATGACTTTCAGAACGAATTAATTTCATAAGTTGACATACCACTGTATTACAGAACTTCAGTTATGATCAGAAGGATAATTGGATTTAACTTCTGTTAAAGTTAAATACACTGAGATGATTGATTGTTGTGAAGTGTCTTTATCTTCCAGAAACTGAAATTAGTCCCTGTGACAGAGGTGGTTCTGTCAGAGTAAATTCATCTTTGGATTCCCAGTCCCACAGAAGGTGCACATGTGGTGACATGAGAAACTAACATTTATGCTTATCCATACAGATGCTGTTATGGGGACTCTGTCTTGATGGCCCAGCTGAAAACATTATGGGGAACATCTTGAGCAAATTGATAGAAAGCTGTGAATGGCTGGTTACTTGTCCAGGGGTGGGGTCAGAGCCTATATACAGGAAGTGTTGCAGTAGTAAAGAGGCTGCCATGGGGAGAGGTTGACTCCTGCACCTCTTTGTTTGAGGTTTTTTGTAGTTCTTTTTATTGTGGTTGTAGTTTCACCTTGTTGTCCAGGCCTGGAATTGATTAAAACTTATTTTGTACTTCAACAAACCTGCCTCTGAGTCCATCTGACATTTCAAAGGTTTTCTTACTGACAATATGCCTTTGAAACATCCCACTTGGTAACAGTTCCCTGATTAAAAAGGTAAATGTGATTAAACCAAATGTGTGTGTGCTGGTTCTTACAGAAGTTTCTTGGAGGCTTTGACCACTGGCAGCAGCCTCAGTAGAGCCTCCTCTGAACATGAGAACTTCTTCAGGTCAAACACTTCCAGATCTTCTTCTGATGACAGTAAGATGAAGACCAGAGCTGACCACTGAGCTGGAGACAGTTGATCTGTGGAGAGACGTCCTGACCTCAGGGACTCTTGGATCTGCTCCACCAGAGAACGATCATTCAGTTCATTCAGACAGTGGAACAGATTGATGCTTTTCTCTGCAGACAGATCCTCACTGAGCTTCTCCTTGATGTACTTCACTGTTTCCTGACTGTTATCTGAACTTCTTGGTTCTGGTGTCAGCAGACCTCGTAGAAGACTCTGATTGGTCTCCAGTGAAAGACCCAGGAGGAAGCGCAGGAGCAAGTCCAGATGTCCGTTTGGACTCTGTAAGGCCTCGTCCACAGCTGTCTGGTAGAAAGAGGAAGAACTGGTTCCAGACCTGGAGGTTTTTCTTTTCTCCAGCAGGTTGACTCCAGAGTTGATGAAGGTCAGATGGACATGAAGAGCAGCCAGAAACTCCTGAACACTCAGATGGATGAAGCAGAACACCTTGTCCTGGTACAGGCCTCTCTCCTCTCTGAAGATCTGTGTGAACACTCCTGAGTACACTGAGGCTGCTCTGATATCGATGCCACACTCCTTCAGGTCTGATTCATAGAAGATCAGGTTTCCTTTCTGCAGCTGCTCAAAAGACTTCATCATCTTCCTGCTCTCTGGACTCCAGTGTGGATCTGTCTCAGCTCCTCCATCATACTTGACCTTCTTCAGTTTGGCCTGAACCACCAGGAAGTGGATGTACATCTCAGTCAGGGTCTTGGGCAGCTCTCCTCTCTCTCTGGTCTTCAGGACTTCCTCCAGAACTGTAGCAGTGATCCAGCAGAAGACTGGGATGTGACACATGATGTGGAGGCTTCGTGACTTCTTGATGTGGGAGATGATCCTGCTGGACTGGTCCGCATCTCCGAACCTCTTCCTGAAGTACTCCTCCTTCTGTGGGTCAGTGAACCATCTGACTTCTTTCACCATGTCAATCAAACCAGGAGGGATCTGACTGGCTGCTGCAGGTCGTGTGGTTATCCAGAGATGAGCAGAAGGAAGCAGGTTCCCCCTGATGAGGTTTGTCAGCAGAACATCCACTGAGGTGGACCTTCTAGGGTCAGATAGGATTCTGGTGTTGTGGAAGTCCAGAGGAAGTCGACACTCATCCAGACCATCAAAGATGAACACCACCTGGAACTTCTCAAAGCTGCAGATTTCTTTGGTTTCAGAGAAGAATTCATGAACAAGTTTCACCAAACTGAACTTTCTGTCTTTCAGCACATTCAGCTCTCTGAAGGTGAATGGAAACAGGAACTGGATGTTCTGGTTGGTTCTTCCTTCAGCCCAGTCCAGACTGAACTTCTGTGTTAAGAAGGTTTTATCAATGTCAGCCACTCCCTTGGTCATCACTGTTCTGATTGGTTCTTCTCTTCCAGGTGGTTCAAAGATGTCTTCCTGTCTGATGGTTGTTTCTCTGTCTGCTCTCCTGGATGCTGCTTCAATCTGTCTGACTTCATGTTCATCATTGACCTCTCCAGCTCCTCCCTCTGTGATGTAGAGCTCTGTGTAGATCTGCTTCAGAAGGCTTGTCTTTCCTGCTTTAGTGATCCCCTCAGACACACTCTGGAACTTCTTCTGAAGACCAGATTTGAGTTTTAGTTGACAAACTGCAGCAGAGGAACCTGAATGAACATGCAGTAAAGAACAGCACTTAGTGTTTTATCAAGAACACAACATTTAATTCCTGCAGTGAAGGATGAGAACATTCAGTGACCAGCTGAGACATTAGAACCAGCAGTTCAATGTTCACTAGGAGACCTTTTACCACCAAAACTTGGGGGGTCATCTGGGATGTTTTGGAGATTCTGATACCTGGAGGTGTTCCAGAAAGGAGGTCTAACAAACCTGAGATAAAACCTGAACTCCAGGTTTTCTGAACCTTCATCAGCTGAACTTGAGTTGTTGGTTCCACAACACTAGTTATGACTTATTTCAATTAACTCCGTGTTAATTAACATTCTGGACGTTCTCTGCAGACTTTAGAAGACATCATCTATGGAGCATCAAAACCATGATAATAATGTTTAAAAAAAGACCAACGTACAGAATTAGAGTAACGAGTCCCACTAGAGGCTGATGGAGACAAGAAAACTAGAATAATGATCAAAAATAAAGCATGTGGCAGGAAGTTAACATGAAATATAAAAATATAATTCAATATGATCAGAATTTCCTCAGAATCATGAACCTACACAGAGTTTGGTCTGTTCTTTCTTCAATAATTCATCAGTCGTTGACTCATTCAACATCATCAAGGTTAAAGTCCGTAGTAAAGAAGGACCAGGTCTATGGTTTCTGGAGATGCTGGTCCTGTACAGGTGACTGTCAGCATGTTGGAGGGGGCGGGGGGGGGGGTCATAGGAACATTCATGTGAATGCAGGATGCAGGTGTTCCTACCAGAACTCTGCTGGAACAAGATGATCAGAGATCCTCTCTTCACCTTTCAGTGGTTTTAATGTTGTGTCTGATCTGTGAATGTTGATGTCTGTGTCTGGTTCATTTATCCAGCAGCTAAAATATTTTAAAATAATCCTCTTACTTCTCTGCAGATGGTCAGCCAGCTCCTCCTGCTTCATTCTCCTCAGGAAGTTCACTGTGATCTCCACAAACGCCTCTCTGATCCTCTTCTGCTCTTCATCTTCATCCTCCTTCTGATCCTCTGAGGATTCTGGGTAATCTGGACTCAGAACCTTCTGGATCTTCTTCAACTTCTTCTTCACAAACGTGACAATGTTGTCCTCCAGCAGCTGGAACAGAAGACCAGATGAAGGACACCATCAGAGTGAAGTCATGGAGACAAACATCAGATCATGTTGGACAGACTGACAGTCCACTGGTCTACAAAGAGCAGCATGGAGATGAGCGTCAGCAGAACAGATGTAGAAGCAGATGTTGTTCAGGTACAGACCAGAAATATGGAGTCCAGGTGTGTCTGATGCTGCTGGACAGACTGACCACTGGGGGGCTCTGAGCTCTGCTGGTCCACTCTGTGGAGGAATCAGGGACAATTAGCTCACATCATGTCTGTCCACACCAGCTGAAGGTCCATCAAGTCATGTTTGGAGGTGAACAGTCAGATGAAAGGCTATCATGGTGAAGGTTTACTAGTCCTGCTGATCTACTGAGAATGTCCATGTGACCTCAGTGAGAGGTCACCCCCACCTTCACCAGGGTTTTCAACACCTCCCTGGCCCAGGCAGTGGTCCCGTCCTGCCTGAAATCAGCCACCATTATCCCGGTGCCAAAGAAGTCTCCCGTCACCATCCTGAATGATTACGGTCCAGTGGCCCTCACCCCGGTAATCACCAAGTGCTTTGAGAGACTAGTTCTTCACCACATAAAGAACCACCTTCCAGTTTGCTTATTGGGCAAACAGATCCACTGAGGACGCCATCGCTGTAGCTCTGCACTCTGCTCTGAACCATCTGGAGCAACAGCAGAGCTACGTCCGGATGCTCTTTGTGGATTACAGCTCTGCCTTCAACACAATAATCCCAGACATCCTCATCACCAAACTGACCACCATCGGCCTCCCCCCTCCCCCCTCCCACATGTGCCTGGATTAAAAACTTTCTTTCCAACCGACCCCAGACTGTGAGACTTGGCCCCCACCTGTCCTCCACCCGTATGCTGAGCACCGGCGTTCCTCAGGGCTGTGTGCTGAGCCCCCTCCTGTACTGCCTGTACACCAACGACTGCAGTCCGACCCAAAACAACAACCTCATAGTGAAGTTCGCTGACGACACTACGGTGGTCGGACTCATCTGGAAGGGGGACGAGGCAGCCTACAGAGAGGAGGTCCTGAAGCTGACAGCCTGGTGTTCAGAGAACAACCTGCTCTGAACACCAGAAAAACCAAGGAGATCATCGTCAACTTCAGGAAACACAACACCGACCCAGCCCCCCTCTACATCAATGGTGAGAGAGTGGAACGGGTCCACAGCTTCCGGTTTCTTGGCGTCCTCACCTCAGACAGCATCTCCTGGTCTGAGAACGTCACCACCATCACCAAGAAGGCTCAGCAGCGGCTGCACTTCCTGAGAGTCCTCAGGAGATACAACCTGGACTCCAACCTGCTGCTGACCTTCTACCGCTCATCCATCCAGAGCCTGCTGACGTCCTGGACTACAGTCTGGTACTGGACTACAGTCTGGTCCTGGACTAGTCTGGTCCTGGACTACAGTCTGGTCCTGGACTACAGCCTGGTACCTGGACTACAGTCTGGTCCTGGACTGCAGTCTGGTACTGGACTACAGTCTGGTCCTGGACTACAGTCTGGTCCTGGACTACAGTCTGGTACCTGGACTACAGTCTGGTACCTGGACTACAGTCTGGTACTGGACTACAGTCTGGTACCTGGACTACAGTCTGGTACTGGACTACAGTCTGGTACCTGGACTACAGTCTGGTACTGGACAACAGTCTGGTCCTGGACTACAGTCTGGTCCTGGACTACAGTCTGGTACCTGGACTACAGTCTGGTACTGGACTACAGTCTGGTACAGCAGCTGCACCGCTGCAGACAGGGAACGGCTCCAGAGGGTGGTGAAAGCAGAGCAGAGGATCATGGGCCGCCCTCTCCCCTCCCTGTCAGACATTTCCACCTCCCGCTGCCTCAGCAGAGCCACTAACATCATGAAGGACAGCTCCCACCAGCTCTGACCCGTTGGACCCGTTGCCCTCAGGAAGACGCTACAGGGTCATCAGGACCAAAACCAACAGACTAAAAAACAGCTTCTTCCCCAAAGCCATAACTGCCTTGAACCAGTCTGTGCAATATTCCACCAGATGTGTAAACTAAAAAAAAAAAATCTGTTTATAGCATCTGTTTATAGCATCTGTATATAGTACTTATATTCTCATACCCCCACCTTCTTTTATTCGTACTACCTCGATCATCTGCACTATTCTCTCTACATTGCATATCTTTGTACACTGATCCACACTGTTTGTACTTTGCACTCTTTTTTGCACTGTAACAGGAAATGATGCTTTTAATCTCATTGTACCTTTGTACCAGTAGCGTGCGGTGAGATTTATGGCTGGTGAGGCGCTGACTTCATCAGTCAGATTTACAAGCATCACGATCACGACTCGACACGAGATGTGACGCAGAGTTTGATACTCGAGACACTTCTGCTTCAAAACCTGGAGATGACGAGACACAACGAGCTCTAGAAGAAGATCACTGAAAGAAACTGTAAGTTTGATTGTTTCTCTCTTGAACTTTGTCTTCAGAAGGTTCCTGGTTGTTTCTGCTCCGTCATGGTTGGAGAACATGTTCTCTTCTGGTTTCACTGATTCAACTTTGACCTCTCTGGTGTTTAAAGACAAATCCACAGCTCTTAGATGATTGATTGACAGGATTGTTAACAGACTGTTATTGAATAGAATAGAATCGAATCCTTTATTGTCACTGTACAAAGCAGTGACGTGCGGTCAGGTGAGGCAGGGGAGGCCGAGCCTCACCTGCCATCATGAAAAGAAAGAAATGAAAAAATATATATATATTTTTTTTATATTTATCAATTGATTTGTACTATAAAGTAATTTTACATTTAACTTCACCATTTTTAAATCATTTTTTATTCAAAATCGCCGAATTTTCACATTTACCATTCAAATACTGATAAGATGTGGCGGTGAGGCAGCACCCCGCTGAGCCTCACCATGGATTGCGCAATGACTCGGCTAACTGTGCTGCCATGCTATGTAGTGAGACCAGATCACCGCCTCTTTGTATGTCACTATTAAAATGTTCAAACACGTTTGCTATATGAAATAAGTTTCCATAGTTTAGCTGATTTATATAATGAACAGCAACTATATGTGTAAAGCATTTATATGTGAATGACGATAGGAAGTTTTAAACATAAACAGTTAACTGCTGCCAATCAAATGGTGAATAAGTTGTTCTGGAGGGTTCATATGCTTGTAAATCTGACTGATGAAGTCAGCGCCTCACCAGCCATGAATCTCACCGCACGTCACTGGTACAAAGGTACAATGAGATTAAAAGCAGCATTTCCGGTTACAGTGCAAAAAAGAGTGCAAAGTACAAACAGTTCGGATCAGTGTACAAAGATATGCAATGTAGAGAGAATAGTGCAGATGATCGAGGTAGTACAAATAAAAGAAGGTGGGGGTATGAGGATATAAGTACTATATACAGATGCTATAAACAGATGCTATAAACAGATTTATTTTTTTTTTAGTTTACACATCTGGTGGAATATTGCACAGACTGGTTCAAGGCGGTTCTGGCTTTGGGGAAGAAGCTGTTTTTTAGTCTGTTGGTTTTGGACCTGATGACCCTGTAGCGTCTTCCTGAGGGCAACAGGTCCAACGGGTCAGAGCCGGGGTGGGAGCTGTCCTTCATGATGTTAGTGGCTCTGCTGAGGCAGCGGGAGGTGTAAATGTCTGACAGGGAGGGGAGAGGGCGGCCCATGATCCTCTGCTCTGCTTTCACCTCCCTCTGGAGCCGTTCCCTGTCTGCAGCGGTGCAGCTGCCGTACCAGACTGTAGTCCAGTACCAGACTGTAGTCCAGGACCAGACTATAGTCCAGGACCAGACTGTAATTCAGTACCAGACTGTAGTCCAGTACCAGACTGTAGTCCAGTACCAGACTGTAGTCCAGGACATCAGCAGGCTCTGGATGGATGAGCGGTAGAAAGTCAGCAGCAGGTTGGAGTCCAGGTTGTTCCTCCTGAGGACTCTCAGGAAGTGCAGCCGCTGCTGAGCCTTCTTGGTGATGGCGGTGACGTTCTCAGACCAGGAGATGCTGTCTGAGATGAGGACGCCAAGAAACCGAAAGGTGTGGACCCGTTCCACTCTCTCGCCGTTGCTGTAGAGGGGGGCTGGGTCGGTGTTGTGTTTCCTGAAGCTGACGATGATCTTCTTGGTTTTTCTGGTGTTCAGAGCAGGTTGTTCTCTGAACACCAGGCTGTCAGCTTCAGGACCTCCTCTCTGTAGGCTGCCTCGGCCCCCTTCCAGATGAGTCCGACCACCGTAGTGTCGTCAGCAAACTTCACTATGAGGTTGTTGTTGTGGGTCGGACTGCAGTCGTTGGTGTACAGGCAGTACAGGAGGGGGCTCAGCACACAGCCCTGAGGAGCGCCGGTGCTCAGCATACGGGTGGAGGACAGGTGGGGGCCAAGTCTCACAGTCTGGGGTCGGTTGGAAAGAAAGTCTTTGATCCAGGCACATGTGGGGAGGGGGGAGGCCGATGGTGGTCAGTTTAGTGATGAGGATGTCTGGGATTATTGTGTTGAAGGCAGAGCTGTAATCCACAAAGAGCATCCGGACGTAGCTCTGCTGTTGCTCCAGGTGGTTCAGAGCAGAGTGCAGAGCTACAGCGATGGCGTCCTCAATGGATCTGTTTGACCGATAAGCAAACTGGAAGGGGTCGAAGTCTCAGGGGAGGTGGTTCTTTATGTGGTGAAGAACTAGTTTCTCAAAGCACTTGGTGATTACCAGGGTGAGGGCCACTGGATGGTAA
>JAGFBZ010002938.1:0-88730 GCA_018398805.1 Hirundichthys speculiger
CTGAGCATGCTCAGTGTGTAAGGCTGTCTGAGCATGCTCTCAGTGTGTAAGGCTGTCTGAGCATGCTCAGTGTAAGGCTGTCTGAGCATGCTCAGTGTGTAAGGCTGTCTGAGCATGCTCAGTGTGTAAGGCTGTCTGAGCATGCTCAGTGTAAGGCTGTCTGAGCATGCTCAGTGTGTAAGGCTGTCTGAGCATGCTCAGTCTGTAAGGCTGTAAGGAGCATGCTCATCTGTGCTCAGTCTGTAAGGCTGCTCATGTAAGCTGTCTGAGCATGCTCAGTCTGTAAGGCTGACTGAGCATGCTCAGTGTAAGGCTCTGAGCATGCTCAGTCTGTAAGGCTGTCTGAGCATGCTCAGTCTGTAAGGCTGTCTGAGCATGCTCAGTGTGTAAGGCTGTCTGAGCATGCTCAGTGTGTAAGGCTGTCTGAGCATGCTCAGTGTGTAAGGCTGTCTGAGCATGCTCAGTGTGTAAGGCTGTCTGAGCATGCTCAGTGTGTAAGGCTGTCTGAGCATGCTCAGTGTGTCTGGCTGTCTGAGCATGCTCAGTCTGTAAGGCTGTCTGAGCATGCTCAGTGTGTAAGGCTGTCTGAGCATGCTCAGTGTGTAAGGCTGTCTGAGCATGCTCAGTCTGTAAGGCTGTCTGAGCATGCTCAGTCTGTAAGGCTGTCTGAGCATGCTCAGTCTGTAAGGCTGTCTGAGCATGCTCAGTGTGTAAGGCTGTGTCTGAGCATGCTCAGTGTGTAAGGCTGTCTGAGCATGCTCAGTGTGTTGTAAGGCTGTCTGAGCATGCTCAGTGTGTAAGGCTGTCTGAGCATGCTCAGTCTGTAAGGCTGTCTGAGCATGCTCAGTGTAAGGCTGTCTGAGCATGCTCAGTGTAAGGCTGTCTGAGCATGCTCAGTGTGTAAGGCTGTCTGAGCATGCTCAGTCTGTAAGGCTGTCTGAGCATGCTCAGTCTGTAAGGCTGTCTGAGCATGCTCAGTGTGTAAGGCTGTCTGAGCATGCTCAGTGTGTAAGGCTGAGCATGCTCAGTGTGTAAGGCTGTCTGAGCATGCTCAGTGTGTAAGGCTGTCTGAGCATGCTCAGTGTGTAAGGCTGTCTGAGCATGCTCAGTCTGTAAGGCTGTCTGAGCATGCTCAGTGTGTAAGGCTGTCTGAGCATGCTCAGTCTGTAAGGCTGTCTGAGCATGCTCAGTGTGTGTAAGGCTGTCTGAGCATGCTCAGTCTGTAAGGCTGTCTGAGCATGCTCAGTCTGTAAGGCTGTCTGAGCATGCTCAGTCTGTAAGGCTGTCTGAGCATGCTCAGTGTGTAAGGCTGTCTGAGCATGCT
Organism: Hirundichthys speculiger; assembly: GCA_018398805.1. Lineage (NCBI taxonomy): Eukaryota > Metazoa > Chordata > Actinopteri > Beloniformes > Exocoetidae > Hirundichthys > Hirundichthys speculiger. Next base: position 1,325 of record JAGFBZ010002938.1, read on the forward strand.
CAGTGTGTAAGGCTGTCTGAGCATGCTCAGTCTGTAAGGCTAACTGAGCATGCTCAGTGTGTAAGGCTGTCTGAGCATGCTCAGTCTGTAAGGCTGTCTGAGCATGCTCAGTGTGTAAGGCTGTCTGAGCATGCTCAGTCTGTAAGGCTGTCTGAGCATGCTCAGTGTGTAAGGCTGTCTGAGCATGCTCAGTCTGTAAGGCTGTCTGAGCATGCTCAGTCTGTAAGGCTGTCTGAGCATGCTCAGTGTGTAAGGCTGTCTGAGCATGCTCAGTGTGTAAGGCTGTCTGAGCATGCTCAGTGTGTAAGGCTGTCTGAGCATGCTCAGTGTGTAAGGCTGTCTGAGCATGCTCAGTCTGTAAGGCTGTCTGAGCATGCTCAGTCTGTAAGGCTGTCTGAGCATGCTCAGTGTGTAAGGCTGTCTGAGCATGCTCAGTGTGTAAGGCTGTCTGAGCATGCTCATTCTGAAGGGCTATCTGAGCATGCTCAGTGTGTAAGGCTGTCTGAGCATGCTCAGTCTGTAAGGTTGTCTGAGCATGCTCAGTCTGTAAGGCTGTCTGAGCATGCTCAGTGTGTAAGGCTGTCTGAGCATGCTCAGTGTGTAAGGCTGTCTGAGCATGCTCAGTGTGTGTAAGGCTGTCTGAGCATGCTCAGTCTGTAAGGCTGTCTGAGCATGCTCAGTGTGTAAGGCTGTCTGAGCATGCTCAGTGTGTAAGGCTGTCTGAGCATGCTCAGTGTGTAAGGCTGTCTGAGCATGCTCAGTGTGTAAAGCTGTCTGAGCATGCTCAGTGTGTGAGGCTGTCTGAGCATGCTCAGTGTGTAAGGCTGTCTGAGCATGCTCAGTGTGTAAGGCTGTCTGAGCATGCTCAGTGTGTAAGGCTGTCTGAGCATGCTCAGTGTGTAAGGCTGTCTGAGCATGCTCAGTGTGTAAGGCTGTCTGAGCATGCTCAGTGTGTAAGGCTGTCTGAGCATGCTCAGTGTTGTAAGGCTGTCTGAGCATGCTCAGTGTGTAAGGCTGTCTGAGCATGCTCAGTGTGTAAGGCTGTCTGAGCATGCTCAGTGTGTAAGGCTGTCTGAGCATGCTCAGTGTGTAAGGCTGTCTGAGCATGCTCAGTGTGTAAGGCTGTCTGAGCATGCTCAGTGTGTAAGGCTGTCTGAGCATGCTCAGTGTGTAAGGCTGTCTGAGCATGCTCAGTCTGTAAGGCTGTCTGAGCATGCTCAGTGTGTAAGGCTGTCTGAGCATGCTCAGTGTGTAAGGCTGTCTGAGCATGCTCAGTGTGTAAGGCTGTGAGCATGCTCAGTGTGTAAGGCTGTCTGAGCATGCTCAGTCTGTAAGGCTGTCTGAGCATGCTCAGTGTGTAAGGCTGTCTGAGCATGCTCAGTCTGTAAGGCTGTCTGAGCATGCTCAGTGTGTAAGGCTGTCTGAGCATGCTCAGTCTGTAAGGCTGTCTGAGCATGCTCAGTCTGTAAGGCTGTCTGAGCATGCTCAGTCTGTAAGGCTGTCTGAGCATGCTCAGTGTGTAAGGCTGTCTGAGCATGCTCAGTGTGTAAGGCTGTCTGAGCATGCTCAGTCTGTAAGGCTGTCTGAGCATGCTCAGTGTGTAAGGCTGTCTGAGCATGCTCAGTGCTGTAGGCTGTTGAGCATGCTCACTGAGCATGCTCAGACAGCCTTACACAACTGAGCATGCTCAGTCTCAGCCTTACACTGACTGAGCATGCTCAGACAGCCTTACACTGAGCATGCTCAGTCAGCCTTACACACTGAGCATGCTCAGTTAGCCTTACACACTGAGCATGCTCAGACAGCCTTAAGACTGAGCATGCTCAGTAGCCTTACACTGAGCATGCTCAGACAGCCTTACACACTGAGCATGCTCAGACAGCCTTACAGACTGAGCATGCTCAGACAGCCTTACAGACACTGAGCATGCTCAGACAGCCTTACACACTGAGCATGCTCAGACAGCCTTACACACTGAGCATGCTCAGACAGCCTTACACACTGAGCATGCTCAGTTAGCCTTACACTGAGCATGCTCAGACAGCCTTACACACTGAGCATGCTCAGAGACAGCCTTACACACTGAGCATGCTCAGACAGCCTTACACACTGAGCATGCACAGACAGCCTTACACACTGAGCATGCTCAGACAGCCTTACACACTGAGCATGCTCAGACAGCCTTACAGACTGAGCATGCTCAGACAGCCTTACACACTGAGCATGCTCAGACAGCCTTACACACTGAGCATGCTCAGTCAGCCTTACACACTGAGCATGCTCAGAGCCTTACACTGAGCATGCTCAGACAGCCTTACAGACTGAGCATGACAGCCTTACAACTGAGCATGCTCAGACAGCCTTACACACTGAGCATGCTCAGACAGCCTTACACACTGAGCATGCTCAGACAGCCTTACAGACTGAGCATGCTCAGACAGCCTTACACACTGAGCATGCTCAGACAGCCTTACACACTGAGCATGCTCAGACAGCCTTACAGACTGAGCATGCTCAGACAGCCTTACAGACTGAGCATGCTCAGACAGCCTTACACACTGAGCATGCTCAGACAGCCTTACACACTGAGCATGCTCAGACAGCCTTACAGACTGAGCATGCTCAGACAGCCTTACACACTGAGCATGCTCAGACAGCCTTACACCACTGAGCATGCTCAGACAGCCTTACAACACTGAGCATGCTCAGACAGCCTTACACACTGAGCATGCTCAGACAGCCTTACACACTGAGCATGCTCAGACAGCCTTACAGACTGAGCATGCTCAGACAGCCTTACACACTGAGCATGCTCAGACAGCCTTACACACTGAGCATGCTCAGACAGCCTTACACACTGAGCATGCTCAGACAGCCTTACACACTGAGCATGCTCAGACAGCCTTACACACTGAGCATGCTCAGACAGCCTTACACACAGCAGCACTGAGCATGCTCAGACAGCCTTTACACACTGAGCATGCTCAGACAGCCTTACACTGAGCATGCTCAGACAGCCTTACAGACTGAGCATGCTCAGACAGCCTTACACACTGAGCATGCTCAGACAGCCTTACACACTGAGCATGCTCAGACAGCCTTACACACTGACTGAGCATGCTCAGACAGCCTTACAGACTGAGCATGCTCAGACAGCCTTACACTGAGCATGCTCAGACAGCCTTACACACTGAGCATGCTCAGACAGCCTTACACACTGAGCATGCTCAGTTAGCCTTACAGACTGAGCATGCTCAGACAGCCTTACACACTGAGCATGCTCAGACAGCCTTACACACTGAGCATGCTCAGACAGCCTTACAGACTGAGCATGCTCAGACAGCCTTACACACTGAGCATGCTCAGACAGCCTTACACACTGAGCATGCTCAGACAGCCTTACACACTGAGCATGCTCAGACAGCCTTACACACTGAGCATGCTCAGACAGCCTTACACACTGAGCATGCTCAGTTAGCCTTACACACTGAGCATGCTCAGACAGCCTTACACACTGAGCATGCTCAGACAGCCTTACACACTGAGCATGCTCAGACAGCCTTACACACTGAGCATGCTCAGACAGCCTTACACACTGAGCATGCTCAGACAGCCTTACAGACTGAGCATGCTCAGACAGCCTTACACTGAGCATGCTCAGACAGCCTTACACACTGAGCATGCTCAGAGCCTTACACACTGAGCATGCTCAGACAGCCTTACAGACTGAGCATGCTCAGACAGCCTTACACACTGAGCATGCTCAGACAGCCTTACACACTGAGCATGCTCAGTTACAGCCTTACAGACTGAGCATGCTCAGTCAGCCTTACAGACTGAGCATGCTCAGACAGCCTTACAGACTGAGCATGCTCAGACAGCCTTACAGACTGAGCATGCTCAGACAGCCTTACAGACTGAGCATGCTCAGACAGCCTTACACACTGAGCATGCTCAGACAGCCTTACACACTGAGCATGCTCAGACAGCCTTACACTGAGCATGCTCAGACAGCCTTACACACTGAGCATGCTCAGACAGCCTTACACACTGAGCATGCTCAGTTAGCCTTACACACTGAGCATGCTCAGACAGCCTTACACACTGAGCATGCTCAGACAGCCTTACACACTGAGCATGCTCAGTCAGACAGCCTTACACACTGAGCATGCTCAGACAGCCTTACACACTGAGCATGCTCAGACAGCCTTACACACTGAGCATGCTCAGACAGCCTTACACACTGAGCATGCTCAGACAGCCTTACAGACTGAGCATGCTCAGACAGCCTTACACACTGAGCATGCTCAGACAGCCTTACACACTGAGCATGCTCAGACAGCCTTACACACTGAGCATGCTCAGACAGCCTTACAGACTGAGCATGCTCAGACAGCCTTACACACTGAGCATGCTCAGACAGCCTTACACACTGAGCATGCTCAGTCAGCCTTACACACTGAGCATGCTCAGACAGCCTTACACACTGAGCATGCTCAGACAGCCTTACACACTGAGCATGCTCAGACAGCCTTACAGACTGAGCATGCTCAGACAGCCTTACACACTGAGCATGCTCAGTCAGCCTTACAGACTGAGCATGCTCAGACAGCCTTACACACTGAGCATGCTCAGACAGCCTTACACAACTGAGCATGCTCAGACAGCCTTACACACTGAGCATGCTCAGACAGCCTTACAGACTGAGCATGCTCAGACAGCCTTACACACTGAGCATGCTCAGACAGCCTTACACACTGAGCATGCTCAGACAGCCTTACACACTGAGCATGCTCAGACAGCCTTACACACTGAGCATGCTCAGACAGCCTTACACACTGAGCATGCTCAGACAGCCTTACAGACTGAGCATGCTCAGACAGCCTTACACACTGAGCATGCTCAGACAGCCTTACACACTGAGCATGCTCAGACAGCCTTACACACTGAGCATGCTCAGACAGCCTTACACACTGAGCATGCTCAGACAGCCTTACACACTGAGCATGCTCAGTCAGCCTTACACACTGAGCATGCTCAGACAGCCTTACACACTGAGCATGCTCAGACAGCCTTACACACTGAGCATGCTCAGACAGCCTTACACACTGAGCATGCTCAGACAGCCTTACACACTGAGCATGCTCAGACAGCCTTACACACTGAGCATGCTCAGACAGCCTTACACACTGAGCATGCTCAGACAGCCTTACACACTGAGCATGCTCAGTCAGACAGCCTTACACACTGAGCATGCTCAGACAGCCTTACACACTGAGCATGCTCAGACAGCCTTACACACTGAGCATGCTCAGACAGCCTTACACACTGAGCATGCTCAGACAGCCTTACACACTGAGCATGCTCAGACAGCCTTACACACTGAGCATGCTCAGACAGCCTTACACACTGAGCATGCTCAGACAGCCTTACACACTGAGCATGCTCAGTTAGCCTTACACACTGAGCATGCTCAGACAGCCTTACAGACTGAGCATGCTCAGACAGCCTTACACACTGAGCATGCTCAGACAGCCTTACACACTGAGCATGCTCAGACAGCCTTACACACTGAGCATGCTCAGACAGCCTTACACACTGAGCATGCTCAGACAGCCTTACACACTGAGCATGCTCAGAGACAGCCTTACACACTGAGCATGCTCAGACAGCCTTACAGACATGAGCATGCTCAGACAGCCTTACAGACTGAGCATGCTCAGAGCCTTACACACTGAGCATGCTCAGAGCCTTACACACTGAGCATGCTCAGACAGCCTTACACACTGAGCATGCTCAGACAGCCTTACACACTGAGCATGCTCAGACAGCCTTACACACTGAGCATGCTCAGACAGCCTTACACACTGAGCATGCACAGACAGCCTTACACACTGAGCATGCTCAGACAGCCTTACACACTGAGCATGCTCAGACAGCCTTACACACTGAGCATGCTCAGACAGCCTCACACACTGAGCATGCTCAGACAGCCTTACACACTGAGCATGCTCAGACAGCCTTACACACTGAGCATGCTCAGACAGCCTTACACACTGAGCATGCTCAGACAGCCTTACAGACTGAGCATGCTCAGACAGCCTTACACACTGAGCATGCTCAGACAGCCTTACACACTGAGCATGCTCAGACAGCCTTACACACTGAGCATGCTCAGACAGCCTTACAGACTGAGCATGCTCAGACAGCCTTACAACACTGAGCATGCTCAGACAGCCTTACACACTGAGCATGCTCAGACAGCCTTACAGCCTTACACACTGAGCATGCTCAGACAGCCTTACAGACTGAGCATGCTCAGACAGCCTTACACACTGAGCATGCTCAGACAGCCTTACACACTGAGCATGCTCAGACAGCCTTACACACTGAGCATGCTCAGACAGCCTTACACACTGAGCATGCTCAGTCAGCCTTACAGACTGAGCATGCTCAGACAGCCTTACACACTGAGCATGCTCAGACAGCCTTACACACTGAGCATGCTCAGACAGCCTTACACACTGAGCATGCTCAGACAGCCTTACACACTGAGCATGCTCAGACAGCCTTACACACTGAGCATGCTCAGACAGCCTTACACACTGAGCATGCTCAGACAGCCTTACACCTGAGCATGCTCAGACAGCCTTACAGACTGAGCATGCTCAGACAGCCTTACACACTGAGCATGCTCAGACAGCCTTACACACTGAGCATGCTCAGACAGCCTTACACACTGAGCATGCTCAGTTACAGCCTTACACACTGAGCATGCTCAGACAGCCTTACACACTGAGCATGCTCAGACAGCCTTACACACTGAGCATGCTCAGTCAGCCTTACACACTGAGCATGCTCAGACAGCCTTACACACTGAGCATGCTCAGAGCCTTACACACTGAGCAGCCTTACACACTGAGCATGCTCAGACAGCCTTACACACTGAGCATGCTCAGACAGCCTTACACACACTGAGCATGCTCAGAGCCTTACACACTGAGCATGCTCAGACAGCCTTACACACTGAGCATGCTCAGACAGCCTTACACACTGAGCATGCTCAGACAGCCTTACACACTGAGCATGCTCAGTTAGCCTTACACACTGAGCATGCTCAGACAGCCTTACACACTGAGCATGCTCAGACAGCCTTACACACTGAGCATGCTCAGACAGCCTTACACTGAGCATGCTCAGACCTTACACACTGAGCATGCTCAGACAGCCTTACACACTGAGCATGCTCAGACAGCCTGACAGCCTTACACACTGAGCATGCTCAGACAGCCTTACACACTGAGCATGCTCAGACAGCCTTACACACTGAGCATGCTCAGACAGCCTTACAGACTGAGCATGCTCAGACAGCCTTACACACTGAGCATGCTCAGACAGCCTTACACACTGAGCATGCTCAGACAGCCTTACACACTGAGCATGCTCAGTCAGACAGCCTTACACACTGAGCATGCTCAGTTAGCCTTACACACTGAGCATGCTCAGACAGCCTTACACACTGAGCATGCTCAGACAGCCTTACACACTGAGCATGCTCAGACAGCCTTACACACTGAGCATGCTCAGTCAGCCTTACAGACTGAGCATGCTCAGACAGCCTTACACACTGAGCATGCTCAGACAGCCTTACACACTGAGCATGCTCAGACAGCCTTACATACTGAGCATGCTCAGACAGCCTTACACACTGAGCATGCTCAGACAGCCTTACACACTGAGCATGCTCAGACAGCCTTACACACTGAGCATGCTCAGTTAGCCTTACACACTGAGCATGCTCAGACAGCCTTACACACTGAGCATGCTCAGACAGCCTTACACACTGAGCATGCTCAGACAGCCTTACACACTGAGCATGCTCAGACAGCCTTACACACTGAGCATGCTCAGACAGCCTTACAGACTGAGCATGCTCAGACAGCCTTACAGACTGAGCATGCTCAGTCAGACAGCCTTACACACTGAGCATGCTCAGACAGCCTTACACATGAGCATGCTCAGAGCCTTACACACTGAGCATGCTCAGAGCCTTACACACTGAGCATGCTCAGACAGCCTTACACACTGAGCATGCTCAGACAGCCTTACACACTGAGCATGCTCAGACAGCCTTACACACTGAGCATGCTCAGTCAGACAGCCTTACACACTGAGCATGCTGAGCATGCTCAGCCTTACAGACTGAGCATGCTCAGACAGCCTTACAGACTGAGCATGCTCAGACAGCCTTACACACTGAGCATGCTCAGACAGCCTTACAGACTGAGCATGCTCAGACAGCCTTACAGACTGAGCATGCTCAGACAGCCTTACAGGACTGAGCATGCTCAGTCAGCCTTACACAGACTGAGCATGCTCAGTCAGCCTTACACTGAGCATGCTCAGCAGCCTTACAGACCTGAGCATGCTCAGTCAGCCTTACACTGAGCATGCTCAGTCAGGGACTGAGCATGCTCAGTCAGCCTTACATGAGCATGCTCAGTCAGCCTTACACTGAGCATGCTCAGACAGCTTACAGACTGAGCATGCTCAGACAGACTTACAGACTGAGCATGCTCAGAAGCTTACAGCCTGAGCATGCTCAGAATGAGCATGCTCAGACAGCCTTACAGATTGAGCATGCTCAGTCAGTGTTACGACTGAGCATGCTCATTTAGCCTTACGGACTGAGCATGCTCAGTCAGCCTTACGGACTGAGCATGCTCAGTCAGCACACTGAGCAGCAGACATGAGCATGCTCAGACAGACTTACAGACTGAGCATGCTCAGACAGACTTACAGACTGAGCATGCTCAGACAGACTTACAGACTGAGCATGCTCAGTCAAAATAAACACTGAGCATGCTCAGACAGCCTTACAGATTGAGCATGCTCAGTCAGTGTTACGGACTGAGCATGCTCATTTAGCCTTACGGACTGAGCATGCTCAGTCAGTGTTACAGACTGAGCAAGCTCAGACAGCCTTTCAGACTGAGCATGCTCAGTCTGTAAGTCTGTCTGAGCATGCTCAGACAGACTTACTGACTGAGCATGGTCAGAGAACCTTACTTTATTTTTATTTTATTTAACCATTATTTATACAGGTAAGACACATTGAGATCATGATCTCATTTTCAAGTGTGACCTGTTCAATAATAAATCACAATAAAATACATATAAAACAATCAATATAGTTATAAAAAATAAAATAAAATAATAAAAATAAAAAACATAAAATAATAAATATGTTAACAAATACAGTTAAAAGTGGGAGAGAGTCAGCATGAACACACCATAGAGGCTCTCTCTAAGTCTCTTAACAGTACTTTAAAACTAGCAAGGGAAATCAAACTGGACAGTTTTAGGCATTGCTCAAGCTTGTTCCAGGTTGAGGGGGCTGAGTAAGAGAAGGCCTTTTTGCCACACTCAGTACGGACTGAAGGGATGGAAAAAGTGATGAAGTCCTGGGACCGTAGATTGTAGGTGGACTGATTCTGAGATAGGCAAGATGTTAAATAAGAGGGCAGCAGACATAGGATGGATTTGTAAATGAATAAGTACCAATGTATGGTTCTACGCATTGACAGAGATGACCAGCTGACCAAGGCGTACAGAGTACAATGATGAGTCATGGGTTTACAACCAGTTATAAATCTCAGTGCTCCATGATAAACAGCGTCGAGCTGATGGAGATGATTTGCAGGTGCATTCATATACAGGACATCACCATAGTCCAAGAGAGGCAAAAAGGTGGCAGAAACCAGTCGTTTCCTAACTTTTAAAGAAAAACAATGTTTGTTCCTAAAAAAAAATCCTAGTTTTAGTTTTAATTTCTTAACCAAATAGTTAATATGAAATTTAAAAGACAGGCCATCATCTAAAATAATACCTAAGTATTTGGAAGAAGATATAAGCTCGATAGGTACACCCTGAACAGAGGTAATACAGGGAAGAACGGCTGGAACATTGTTATTTGAGAAGAGCATTGCTTTGGTTTTGTCTGCATTTAGCACCAGTCTGAGATGGAACAGGTGGGACTGAAACATGTCAAAAGCAGACTGCAGACGTTCAAAAGCAAGAGCAACTGTGCTCGCACAACAATATAAAATAGTATCGTCCGCATAAAGGTGAACAGAAGCATTAACATTTTGACCTACATCATTTATATAAATGGTGAAAAGAGTTGGCCCTAGAACTGAACCTTGTGGCACACCTTTAGAGACATTAAGACAGGTGGAGGACAAGTTATTGAACTGCACATATTGTTTTCGATTTGAGAGGTAATTTTCAAACCAACTAACAGCTTTGGCTGATAGACCTATATGTGCCAGGCGTTGGCAGAGAATTCCATGATCAACAGTGTCAAATGCTTTAGACAAATCAATAAAAAGAGCAGTACAATAGTTCTTCTTGTCTAAAGCTTCCACAATGTAATTCAAAACCTTACTGGCAGCAGTCACATAGCTGTGCTTCTTCCTAAAACCAGACTGGGCAGGAGATAAAATATTATGTGAGCACAGGAAATCCTTGATCTGCTCGTTAACCAATGATTCAAGGACCTTGGCTAAACTGGAAAGTTTGGAAATTGGTCGATAGTTATTCAACATTTTGGGGTCACCACCTTTCAAAAGTGGGAAGACAAAAGCAGTTTTCCAAACCTCAGGAATTACATTATTTAAAATAGACAGGTTAAACACATATGATACTGGTTCGGATATAATATCTGCAGCCAGACGCAGAAAGTAGGGTGGAAGATTATCTGGGCCTGCCGACTTCCTTGGGTCCAGCTCCCTTAAAGCTTTACAGACATCTCTAGCAGAAAAACGAGAGAAGGAGAAAGAGCGGCCACTGGAGTGACTACGAGATACCTCGGCAGATACGACGGCAGGAGGGGAGGGAGGAGGAGGAGAAGAATTGCCAACTGATAAGGTGTCAATAAAGAAGCTGGAGGCTATGAAATGTTTGTTAAAACAGTTCAGCATCTCAGATTTATCATGCACTGGGACGGAATCAACAGTAATACTAGGGGGCAACTCAGAGGGGCCAAAGTTGGTAGAAAAGGACTTAATGGTCTTCCAAAATCTTCTGGGGTCATTTAGACTCTCAGTGGTCTGGGATAGATAATAATCCCTTTTTGCTTTTTTAACAGAGGCAGTGAAGTGATTTCTCAATTGGCAAAAAGAGAGCCAATCTGCCTCAGATCCAGACTTCCTGGCAATAGCCCAGAGCCGGTTCCTCTGAAAAAGAAGGTTCGACAACTCACTCGTAAACCAGGGGCTGTCCCGACCTTTCACCCTGAATCGACGAATAGGGGCATGTTTGTTGATAAAGTAAATAAAATTATCATGAAAATATTTCCAAGCAAGATTAACATCACCAATTAAGGAAATACGATCCCACCTAAAGCAGTATACGTCATGAAGGAAGGCCTGTTCGTTGAAATGCTTAAGGTTTTTCTGAATAAGACGAGGTTTGGTACGTGGAATTTTGGTATCCCTAATAGCACCAATCACACAATGATCACTCATGTCGTTAGCAAAGACCCCAGTTGTAGAGAATTTTTGAGGCATATTTGTGATCAACAAATCAATGAGAGATGACTTATCTGAACGTTTGGCGTTCAGACGGGTGGGGCCTTCAATGATTTGAGTAAGATCAAAAGACAAGCAATAGGCTTTAAAATCATCAGATACTGGGGAAAGCCAATCCCAGTTCAGATCTCCAATCAACACAATTTCACTAAAATGGAGTTGCGATAAAAGCTGCATTAAACAGGGAAGTGTGTCAGACGTGGCTGAGGGGGGCCTATAGCAACCAACAACAGTTAAATATTGTCCTCTGGATAGCTCAATATTTACTGCTAAAATTTCAAACTCTTTAATAGCTGATTTAGAGAGCAAGAGCTGAACAGCAAGATTTGATTTTACATAAATCGCCACGCCCCCACCTTTACGGGGACGATCAGAGCGATAGATGATGTAACCATTGATAGCAACGTCTTTATCCAAGATAGACTTGGAGAGCCAAGTTTCAGAAACAACAATTAAGTGGGCATCAGTCAACTTAGCCCAAATACGCATCATATCCATTTTAGGAAGCAGACTACGTGCATTAACATGTATAATACGTAACCTGGTTCTATTCTTAAAGTCTTCAGGTGAGTTACATATGGTTGGAGGACCAGGGTTAGGCTGGATCCCAGATAACAACAAGAGCAATACAATTAAACATCTTTGCTTAACTTTTGACACTACATTTCTACTACGGGGGGGAGTATTCTGACAAGAACCAGCCCATGTAGAGTTCGACAGAGAGGGAGCACTGGAAAAACAACAGATCTCTTGTGTTTTAAGACAGAGATGCCAGTAATGGAAATTTGACTGAATGAAGATTGCAACTGACAACCTACCATTATGATGGACCAATGAGGATGTCACCCCACTGGGAGACACCAGCCACGGATCTAAAAAGTCTGGGTTGCCAGTAGCATATCCAGCATAAGCCCAGGACAAACACAGACAAAGAAACAATGAAAAAGTCAACATGATACCGGTAGCAAAGGAAACCTCAGACAACAGATGGATGGATGGAGTGGGCCTCAGCCTGCAGTGCAGGGTTAAAGCTAGCAAATAGCCAGTTGTGGAAGGTGGAGAACCAGGTTAAAGCTAGCGGGTAGCCAAGTGTAGATGGTGGAGGCCCAGGTTGTAACTAGCAGGAAGCCGGTGTAGATGATAAAAGCCCAGGCTGAAGCCAGCAGGTAGTCAGGTGTGGATGGTAGAGGCCCATTCTCACTATTAGGAACTCCATTAACACCAAAGCAATAAAAACTGTGGATCTATGTCATGTACTTAATGTTTTTCTTTGAATTATTTCTTGTTTATGACCCCCTGGCATAATTTTGTCTTTCTTTGTTGTATTATATGTTCTGTTTACATCTTAATAAAGTTCCTTTAAAAAAAACAAACAAAAAAACTGAGCATGGTCAGTCAGCCTTTCAGACTGAGCATGCTCAGACAGCCTTACAGACTGAGCATGCTCAGACAGCCTTACTCAGTCAGTTTGCAACTAACTCAAATGTTATTTTCAGTGTCAGTGATTGTGAGAAATGGTACCTGTAAATCTGGCTCCCTGACTGTGGTGCCAGTTTTGATGGGCTTGACATGCTGCCAACAATGTCAGGTTCATCTCCAGAGGGATATGTATCCACCCCCCCCCCCCGCCCCCCCCGCCACTGGCTACATGTCAACACAATACAAAGCAACAATTCAAACAGTGATACTGTTTAACTGTCGCTGTGCCAGGAGCAAAATGACAGCCCAACGGTAAAACTTTTCTGCATGTTTCAGTAGTTTTTAACATAAATAACATCCTAAACATAACTCAAACTGAAGCATTAGAAAAAGTTATAACTACACATAAAATGTAATATTTTATGGTGCTTAGTCCTTTTACTGACCTGTATTAAGCAGGTAAAGCAGAGGAGTAAAAAAAACAAAAAAAAAAAGTCTGTAAAAAAAAAAAAAAACTGAGGGACGGGGGGGGACTCGTCCAGCACTGAAAAATGAACCCCCCACCCCCCCCCCCCCCCCCCCCCCCCCCCCCCCCACCCCCCCCCCTCCCCCCCCCCCCCCCCCCCCCCCCCCCCCCCCCCCCCCCCCCCCTTGGACTTTTAGCACAAATGTCACATAAATAAACAGACAAATGAATACAACCAAAAATAATTACAAAACCTTCAGCACTCATTATTAACTGTGGTTGACCTATTTTTGGGAGTACCGCATATGCACACAAAAGTTCCGGACGTCATTTTCCACGCTCACGTTTGGATGTACAAGACATGAAATGAACGTGAGAATGTGCGGTGTTCCCTGCTTACTTGGTAGCTGGTGTCCACTCTTTTTTGAGGTTTTGTCCGTTGGCGACACTTGGAGGCGATGCACTGAAGTTCCAAAAATAAAGAATCATGGGCTGCCCTGGTAGTGCAGTGGTTTGGGCAAGTTTGACTCCCAACCTGCAACCCTTTGCAGCATGTCTTTCCCATTCTTTCTCTGCAATCATTCCCCCTCTCTCTCTCTCTTTCTAAATAAAAGCCACTAGTGCCAGGGAAAAAAAAAAATCAAATTTCCTCAAGTATTTGTATCCCCACCACACATCTGGCATCAACTCAGCACCATGTATATTGTGAATCAAAATCTAAAATCTGTAAACCAAAGCCCTGAAATCAAATTCTGTGGATTCAAGAGCGCAATAACTGATAGAGAGAAAAGAAAAGAGTGACTGAGAAAGACAATTCTGTAAATGCACTCTCATTTAAAGAATTTGATGATCTTCTCTGATTCAGGCTTTTGGTTCTCAGATTTTGGATTGTGATTAGCTGTATACATAGCTCTGATTTGCCTTCTGGTGAGTGATGCGTTTAAAATTGTAGAATCTGTCTTAGAAAGTTAATTTGATGTATAACTCTTTAGTTGTCCAGCAGTGACTATGGTTTTCCACTGAAAACGTGCCATTTTCTTTGATAAGATGAGCAGTTTCCCATGTCTCCTTATACTCATTATCAAATTCAGATTGGTCTGTTTGAGGGAGGAGACAGGGCGGAGATTTGTGCTCTTGCATGTGCCCTCAATTTCAAATTGCGGTGTACTAAGAGAATGTGCATGGAGTCACCCGTACACAAGGTTTTGTACATCTGAATATTATTGTGCGTATGGAAATTTCCACACAATGATTTAGAGTAAAATCCATGCAGGTCTTAGTATATGAGGATGCAAGTCTATGTCTTATTCACTTCTGAGTCTGTTTGTGTGTCACTTCTCACTGGGTCAATATTTTTCTAAAAAAAAAAAAAAGTCTCTCATTATTCTGAAATTTAAAAAAACAAACAAACAAAAAAAAAAAACAGTTAAAAAAAAAAAAAAAAAACCCATCCTAATTGACCTGGAAAAGACTTGTAACTAGAAATGTAATTCTTGGTTACAGATTCTGGGTTTTGGTTCTTAGAGTTTGGATTCTGATTCGCAATATATTTGACTCTGAATTGCCACCATAGAGTACAGCAAGAGGTAAGTACAGCAGAGGTTTTGAATCCACAGCATGGTCACCATCAGGTCAAACACTTGGTTCAGTGATCCACTTCTTGCTTACATATTTTTTTTTCTTTGCATGATGGTTTCGTTGTGTATTTGTGGTTAGAGCGTCCAAATGTTTTTGAGTTTATACGAAGGCTGAAAAATGAGATTTACTTGTTGGATTGTGGGCAAGAAAAAAAAAACATGCTTGAAGAGCAGTTTTATTCAAGAACACTAATAAGGAGAATTAACTCAAAGCTTTTGTTTCTGGGGAAGATAGAAAATGTGGCAGTGAGTAAACAGAAAAATAAACACAACAGTCTTTGAAATCAAAGGCAATGGAAAGAAAAGGTTTCTAAAAGTAATCGCGGTAGTGGCTGCAATTAACTGTCAGAGTTGACGGCAGAATCTGGGTTTACAGACTGCAGTGATGATTGCAAATAATGGACGGGCGACTACAGTTCAGCCTGGTTCTTTGTCTAGCCATCCATCCATCCATCATCTATACCCGCTTAATCTTATGCAGGGTCACTGGGATCTGCTGGAGCCTATCCCAGCTCTCTTCAGGCAAAAGGTTCTTTTTTTTTTTTATTTTACTTTATTTACAGTCAAAAGAATCCGGTCTTGTGAACAGACAGTAACTTCCAGAGGTTTTTTTGAAGAATGTAAGTGTTGGTAGGATGGGAGAACACAAAGAGTGGCAGTGTAAATGAATATACCCCAGTGTCTATGTCTATACAAGGACAACATCAGACCCAAACATAGAAAGCACATCCATCCATCCATCCGTCATACCTGTTTAATCCTATGTAGGTACATGGGGATCTGCTGGAGCCTATCCCATCTCTCTTTGGGAAAAAGGCTGGGGTACATCCTGGTCACCAGTCCATTGCAGGGCCACATGAAGATGACCAGCCACAATTACTCCTGCGGGGAATTTGGAGCCACCAATTAACCTAACATGTATGTCTGTGGGAGGAAACCGGAGTACCCGGAGAAAACCCACGCAAGGACGGGGAGAACATGTAAACCAGGTTCAAACCTTGAACCCTCTTGCTGTGAGGTAACAGTGCTAACCACCAAGCCACCGTGCGGCCGCATACAAAGTACAACGGTAAGTAAAAGCTCTAAAATTTCTGATTGACCTCAATTCATCAGAAGGAGAGACCAACTGAAGAAACACAGTGTACTTTATTGTTATGATATACATAAGTTCAAATATGCTGTGACAGTAGACCTGTGTGTGTGTGCGCACGTGTGTGTTGCCCTGCGTCTGGGTACATGTGTCACATCTTGTGGTTGAAAACTTTCCAACTGCGGTCCTTTGAAGACAGCTGACTCAATAAATACTGTTCAAGTGTGGCTGCCATTAATGTGGCAGGCTTTCCTCCATTCCTTCTCTGCAGTAACACATACTTAGTGCAACTCACAAATAGCTACATCTCATGTTACAGCCCATAGACCATCACAGTTGTTCACCAATGGGACTTTTATTTAAAGAAGCACAGTCATAGGGAATAAAATGTTCCAGCCTATAAAGATGGTAAATCCAGACATATGAATGTGTTTAAGTTGATGCACATTTGAACATTCTCTGGTTTTCAAGGGACATTTAGTCTCCAGGGACACCCCCCCCCCAACCAAAAAAAAATTAAAAATAAAAATACTTGCTGGAATGTCTCCACCTTAGCTTGATGAATTACATAATGCTACAGGTATGTATTAAAACCAAAATAAATTCTGACCATATAAACTTACAATCATCAGTAGCTATCACAGGACTGGGTCTTTGTATGCACACAATATGTAACTAAACTGAATCCAACATAAAAGGGAGACTTTTATTAACAATTTGCTTACAAAAAAAAAAAACTTCGCTGCATCCACATTCACAAGTGGTCAACAGTGACTGATTCTTGTACTAAAAGACCCTCACATGGTAATATTTCATGAAGTTAAATGGTCAGAAAACCATGACCTTCCGCTCTTCAGCTAGTTCTCATACCAACTGATTCAAACCACTACATCACGAGTTAGCAACGCTACACAAGTGACAGGAAGTAATGAAGCTACATAAACAAATAAAAGCACATTCTCATGACCAATGAGAATTGGTCAAATTACTTAAGAAATTAACTTATCTCTTATCTCTTAATTAACTTATCTCTCTCGTAAATCTCTTAATATTGACAGATTAGACATATCAATAATAACCTAAGTAAGAAATATAAGTGGACATATTACACAAGGCATAGGAGACATTTGAAGACAGATGAAGTGAATTTGAGATAAAATCATGTATATTTCCTTATTGTTGAATCCAACTGCAAAATATAATTTGTTCATATAACTGAGTGCAGGTGTTGTGCCTCAGATATCAACCGTTTGAGTTGTTATCCAGAAAGGGGTTTCTCACATGCTTCTGAGTGAAATTCTGAGTCAGAAATGTCTAAGGGTTTTTTTTCTCTCTCTGTTTCTCTTTCACCCACTTTTTTCTCTTCTCTTTTGCCAAAGAGCTCTATCATAGTGTCATACGATCAGTTTAACCTTCACCCTGATGTCATACTCTGGTGTTAGGTCTTTCAACCATGGTGACAAGGAGACTCAAGATGCTAGAACTAACTGTTCCATGGAAAGAAAGGATAAAGGCTGCCTTTGAGAAGAAAAAACAAAATACGCAGACCTGGCAGCTGAGATCGCCCAAACAGGATGTATAGTTACCCACCCAGTGGAAATCGGGAGCAGAGGCTGTGTGGCAACATCCACCCGGCGGCCCCTAAGGCTGTTAGGGATCTCGAGCACCAGGCTGAACAAGGATGCTTCTGGCTGTGGCTCTGAAGAAAGGACAAGGGTTGGGAGAAAGATATTAGAACTGGCTGGGTGGGGGTTTGCTATTCCACCATCCTGAGATGGGAGTACTGCTAAGTACTACTAAGAATGTACAACTACCTGTGCATTCAAAGATCACATGGAAGATTTACACAACAGTTCAGCCAGGGCTCAGTTATAATGTCACATATAAAACAAAAACTCTAAAACACACAGAGATAATATATGAATATCTACTCCATTAAAGTGTTATGGTTTGAGGGGCGTGCAGGACTCAAATGCAGGAGATGAGGAAAGCAGGAGTTATCAAAAAAGGTCCTCTAATCTTTATATCAAAAGTGCTGCCAAGCCAGGAAAATCCA
Organism: Hirundichthys speculiger; assembly: GCA_018398805.1. Classification (NCBI taxonomy): domain Eukaryota; kingdom Metazoa; phylum Chordata; class Actinopteri; order Beloniformes; family Exocoetidae; genus Hirundichthys; species Hirundichthys speculiger. Next base: position 19,584 of record JAGFBZ010002938.1, read on the forward strand.
AAACATGAACCAAAACTACTAACAACAAGAGACAAAAAATATTCTGAGATGACGAGAGATAGCAATATAACGGGACGTGTCAATGCTTTGAAGAATGTGTCAAGTAATCCAGGAAGTGTTTCCGTGATGTACGCATCACTTGTATCATTTCAGGTGAGTGACGACATTGATTACATCCAAAGCCTTGGCTGTAGCACCTGACTGGTTCGGGAAGTGGATCAGATCTTGGATCAAGGTTTTTTTCACAAATATTAACCTCATAGGTTCCATTCAAAATTTGTGGTTGTAATAGAGTGAAGTTTTGGTCTGCTGAGAGTTTGGAGAGTTAAGAGATTGGTTTGGACACATACAGTGCACTCCCGAAATAATTACAGTTTATTGTACATGCTACAGCATAGTCATAATATACTCACTAGAAAATACAGTACATTGGCATAAACAACCTGTATGAGCATTTTTTTTAATGATTTATAGTAATTCCCAAAAGACGTCACTGATACACAATTGTTTATCACAAAGTACATGGTGAGGATTACAGTTGCCTGTTTCATAAAGGCAGCTGGACAGCAGATGGTTTTGTGTGCACATGAAGCCTCGAGAAACGAACTCTTTTCTAAGCCAATTTCCTGGAAAGCTTCAGTACTTCATGTAGCTTTATTTCATCATTGCTAACAAGAGACTGCGAGGAATAAGAAGATGTGACAAGATGGTCCAGCAACCAGGAGAGGAAAGACAAGGCAATCTATACGCAGGGGTGTAAGTGGTTTTAGAACAAAACCAAGTAGGGAAACAAACTTTCAAAATAAAACAGGAAGTAAAGTTATCAACAACAAAAAGGACAGATATACAAGAATTAACCAGACAAGACTCAAGAAAACCTCCAAACCAAGCCCAGATCCCAACAAAAAGATACATTTCAGTGAAATGGGTAAAGTAATTGGGAGGAGCCATTAAATATATTATCAAATAAAATCATAAACAATAATTATTGAAAACTCCCATTTATTTTCTTTTGATTATTCATTGTGTGGTAATAAAACTGAAAGATATGTTCCTGGCTTAAAGTCATCCAATATCCCATCAGAGAGCGGCTGGAGCCTGATAATTTAGCGTGTGTTTAACAGCCTTTTACTCTATTACACACAAAAAAAAGCTCTAGTGGCTTGGTGGTTAGCACTAGCACGTGACTCTGTATAGGTTTAAGCAGGCATAGATGATGGATGGATGTATAGAATTTAAAGTTCTCAGCAATAATGCTAATCTTCAATACTCTAATAGATTTAAAACAATATTTTTAAAATTAGAAAATGATTTCACACAAAATTCATTGAAATACTATTATGTAACCAATAATTCTGACACATCATAGATTTTGCTGCATCCACAAAAGAGGTCTTTGGAGGTCCACATCTCTGTCCCACCCACATACTCAAAATGCACCCAGCCTTTGTGAACAGTGCATTGAACCCATTTGCAGTTCTTCATATGTTCATTGAAAAAATAAAAAATAAGAATAAGAGACTTGATGATTTTAGAAACATTTTTCTCATAGTTTATCATGTTTGTTCATTGAAAGATATGGCTACATTCACTACATCTGACTTTGTCAACTTTGTGGCATGGGAAGTTCTGTGTGCCTAAAATTTCACAAGTTCATACCTTGTTTTCCCAGTTGCTCGTTGAAACAAACATGACTTTACCTTTTAGGCCAGGCAATGAATGCTGCAATCTGTTGGTTTTGCTTCACTTCCATCCGTCCATCTATCCATTAACTTCCACTTATCGGTAATCGGATCGTAGGGGCAGCAACTTAAGCAGAGAGGCCCAGACCTCCCTCGCCCCAGCTGCCTCCTCCAGATCATTTGAGAGCACACCAAGGTCCTCCCAGGCCAGCTGAGAGATGTAGGCCCCTATCGTACCACTCGCCTTACCTGTTACCATAGGCGTAACTTATGGGGGGGATGGGTGGGTTGCAACCCACCCAATAATTTAAACAGCCACCACAACCCCCCCAATATCATATCATAATTATTTAAAATGAATGTTAGGTATTATAAACACAACAATGTGGTAGATTTTCTCAATGGCAGTAAAAAAGAAAAAAAAGTGACATTGATCTGCGCCCTCCCCCCTCCCGCGATGAGATTTGGTTTCGCCCACCACAGATCTGAGGTTGCCTCTTTCATTATGTTTCGGAAGTATCCCCGGTGATATGAGGCGAGCTGAAGGGAAAAAGAGAGCCAAGCCAACAATTTTTAATTGTTGGCTGGGGCTGGGTAGGTTGAGGTTAAGTTGAGGTTTATGGTTAAAACCTTTAATACTTTATTATTCTGTGTGTTGGACAAATAAACCTAAACCTAGTTGTAAATGTGATTTATGCTATATTTCCACTATTGATGTGTTTCTCTACCTGAGCGGCTCATGCAGCCTGTGTCACTCAACCCCCCCAATGTTCAACTCAAAGTTACACCCTTGCCTGTTACCACTAGCCGCTACCCTCAAATTGCGTGTATAGGAAGCTTTGCTAACCCCCCATGCCATCGCCTGCCCACTATAGCCACTACACATTTTGCCGACACTTCTACTCAGTTTTGGTACGGATTCGGTACAGTTTCAGACCACCTGCTACCCTAAACCCGCGATCGCAAAATACCGAGCTTGCGGAAAGCACAACTCGCATGTCGGCGCGTAAAAGAGCACGTCCAAATGGAATAAATGTGCGTCCACCTGGTCACATGTGGACGTGCACAAACGGCTCTACCTCTCCATTACGCATCACCGTATTACTTGCATACATTTTTATTACATTTATTACATTTACATTTTTATTCTCTGGTCAGCAGTTGTGGTGGATGTCAGAATAGTCACGGCCAGACACGTCAGTCTGTACAGCTGTGGCAGCTCTCATTTAGATGTCTGCTGTGGAGGAAACCAAGGAGATCTTTGTCTCTGGTGTCAAGCTGGAAAAGGTTGGATGCGGGAATTTATTTCCGATATGTCTGAAACTGTTGGTGGTCGAGGAGAGACAGGAACATTAACTGTTCGTGATCTTTAAATGCACATCTAATGATTCGTTCTGCAGTATTTTAAAAAGCACATCAGCTGCGCCAAGACGCACAACTGGTAACAACTGGATCTTACGCAGGTAAGATCCGGGTTTAGGGAGGTGGAAGATTGCTTTCTGTTAACTTTTAACTGTTTTCACTCTGTCGCCAGTGTATTCAACAGCAAAACCAAAATGCTCCCACACTGGTGATTATAAAAATTTTTTTCCCCAATTTCTCCGCTACCACTGGCCATGCCTGCTTTTTTTTTTTTTTTTTTTCTGCATCTATGACCTGCAGCCAACCGGCCAAAGTGTGATAGGCTGGTCACTGTGAGTGAGCGGAGGTGAGTAAACATTGAAATGCAGTGGCGGGGCTGTTGCCTAAAAGGCACGTGCTCACATGCTCACGTGCAAGTCCAATGCCAAGTTATTGGAACATAAATATCGCGGGACATAAAAGAGTATTGTCCCGTGCAGGTCGTGCTGAACGGTTCAGTATTTTATTGAGTACTGTTGCATCCCTAATATATATATAGTGTGTAGGCTAGGTCCTACCCCTCCGAGACACAAGTCCATGCTGGCAAAAATTTCACATATCCAAGTAGGCTGATCCAAGCCGTTTTACACACGTCACACCTTGTTTGAAAAGTAGGCTTAAATGTGTCGAGAAGAAGGGACAGATGTTTGAGGTGCTCACGGACAGGAAGATTAAACCAATCAAACCTGAATTCAACCTGCGACAGAAACTTACATGAGGAGAGATGAAAATGTAACACTGTAATGTTACAGATAACTTGGACCAGAATCTAGGTTTAGGAAGAGTGGTGATATAGGTACTAAGAATAACAGACCACAGACCAGTGAGTGAGTTTTAACTGCCGGCTTGTTTATATAGAAAAAAAATATTAGAAGAAACAGCGACCATTAATGGTACAAACATTTATACACACATACATTCAATAAATGAATTGTTCAATTTCCCTTCAACAATTCAAACCAAACCCCAAACCTCGGGAAAACCAGGTTAGTTATCCCTATTTATTTAATCCAACCTATCTGAGTTGAGATATAATCTTGGTTTTAGGTTTCCTATTTGGTTGTTGTTTAGTTCTTGGTATCTAAGTTGAGTTTACTCAATCTAAGTTCTCATTTTATCTCAGTTTAGGCCTATTTATGAGTTTTTGTTCTAATTTTCAACCTTATCTTTAAGTTGCTTAATCAGCTCTATTTAAGCTTTAAATCACTTTTATAAACCCATCAACATAATACCAAATTGGCACACAATAAGGAAAAGTGAATAAATCAAAGAAAATAAAGTTCAATAAAATATCAAAATTACAACTCAATTCTCAGATCTCACAGATCAATGTAAACAATAAATCAAATTTCCACAGCGTGGTGAATAACCAGTCTTTTGATTAAGTCTTTTATCCAAACGAATCCACTGTGTGTTGCTGCAAAACCAGTCAATTTTGTCCTACCACGATCCCCGTGTCACTGTCAGTGTCTGTGTCTGTGGGTAGGTGGGTTCTGCAGGCAAGGTGCTCCTCCGCTCGGATCTCGTCTCCTATTTTGGGTGGCTCGCCATCTTGGTTTCACGGCTCCACGGTGTAGTCACGCTTCACCGGTCCCGACAAAAAACCTGGCCTACCATGTAACAGGCAGGCACTTTAGCGTCACATAAATCAGTAAATTAAATAAAAATAAATTACTTGTACTGAAAACCAATTAATTATCAACATAAATACAAACCGCACCCTAAAATGGCGGTTATACACTCGCTTTCATTCAGTCGCGAGGCAACTTGACCATGTAGCTCCGTCTTTTAGCTCTTAATTACTTCTACATACACACACATTGAAAATTAGTTTTCACTCACCAAATCCTCGTTTGAAACAGAAAAAACAGTCCAGCAATGTGGACAGCAGTCGAGTACAATATTCTTCCCAAAAAGTAAAGAAAACACGGTATAAAACCTCAAAATACTCTCTTTTCACTCCTAATTGTTTCTCTTTTTCCTCTCGGCCCAAGAGTTATTTTCTGCGCGTCGTCTGCAGCGATCTGCTGTTACTCCGATTATTCTCCCTCCCTCCAGCAAGCGGCGCTATAGTCACCTGATCGGCACTTATTAAAGGAGCAGTTAACACAAAAATAGTGATAAATTAAACAGTACCCTGCTTTTTTGACTGCTTTTATGACATTCTGTTGCATTACACACAATAATTATTATGTTTGCTTACTTTTAGGTTTGATCTTAGTTTATCAGTTTATTGTCTTATTCATCTAGGTTACAAAAACATGGAACTGGCTGGCTCCAAACACAGCTAAACGCTGGTTTGAATGTATTGGTTTGATGTTCCTGTCCATTAATGCTTAAAAAACATCGCAGCCTTCACCTCATGCATGAGCAGCTTTATCGCATCTTCAGAGAAGCGCTGTGCCCAACCTCCCTCCATGACGGGTTTGGGAAAGTTGATGCGGATAGCGCAACCTGCTCTTAAAGGCAATGGCTGCTGACGCACTGATTGGTTTAACAAGTGACACACCCTAACTACTCCCAGTACTCGAGTTGCGGGGGGATGAGGGCGGATGGCATCCCCCCTGAAATAAAACGATCAAAATCATCCCCCCTGTAAAACTGCCATCCCCCCTTTCCATCCCTCCCCTTTTTACAGTAAATGTTGGGAATATAACTTATAATTATTTCGTCATTAGAAAGTAGTTCGCATGTTGAGCAAAAGAAATAATAAAATCTGAGGGCACAGGGGCACGCAAAGATGCAATGACGCAACATGATTGTTATTTTCAATTGGTTAATTGATGCCTGAGGGAGCGGCACGAGCTGCTGCAGAGTGACATATTGAGGATTGACTGCACTGCAACGTGAGCATGAGGAAACGAGCGGCTGGACAACGAGATGTCAGGGAGTTTTTTTTAAAAAGACTCAAATGACAGGTGAGCTATAAATCAAGAATCTCAATCACTACTTTTTATTAATCTATACAAAAGTGGCCAGACTCGCCACAGGTTGCACAATAACAACACAGCTAGTTTTCCAAGCTTGCTGTGTAGCCTGCAAACTAGCTGAGACAAACTCATGTTAATGTTCATCTCTCTTGTTAACTAGCTTGATGAAACACAGGACTTGTCATTCAGTCACGTTAGATTCTGGTTTATGAGCGTGGCAAACGTAAAACAGATATTTACTGTTAGCGTTAGACGAGAGTTTGTCTCAAATATTTGACCAGAATTAATGATGAAATATTCTTCACACGGCTATATTATTTTCATCAATAGGACTCATCAGGCAACAAAAATAAGTGAAGATGTTAGCTAAAATTCAGATGTTCAAGGCAGGTCACATTAAAGAGTTTCCCCCCACCTGAGGCCTGTTGCTGTGGCCTGTAATTTAATATTACAGTGAATATGATAAATGTGATTTTAACCTACACTGTACTTTCTGTCTATTATCCAAGAGCAAGGTCATGTGCTTTTAGCATGACATGTCTGCTCATTCTATCAAACCCTATAATGTTATTTTCTTCACATAGAGGAAAGCCATGGCCAGGAAGCAGGAGGATCAAGAGCAGAAGGTACAGGTTTGGTTATTAAACCTTTAGGGTTTAGATCAGGGGTTATTTTAACTGGGGATTCCCTGTAATTGACTTTTTTTCCCCTCACAATAATTGAAAAATCTGAAGACTGTTAGTAATCTTTTAATGTAATTAAATAATTGTTAATGTAGAAACTGATAACAAAATTTTCATGACTGTCAAAATGACCAATTGCAAAAAAAGTCTAGTGCAACCTCTAGTTTACACACTTACCCTTTTCAATTCATATGTAGGCCTATTAGTATGTAGCTCATTATTTCAGTGGCTCTATAAGGCACATTAATCTATTAATCTTCAAAGTCACTGCTTAGCTAACAACCAGAAAGCAGAAACATGAAAATTGTCGACAAAAAAACATGATTATGACAGTCTTTGGAAAACTGCTATGAGAAACTGAGACTTGAAACTGAGAAACTAAAAACTGGGCACCAGAGGGGAGAAAAGGAAAAGTATTGTAAAATGTTAAGAGAGTTTTTCTGTACTTCTGTACTGTCTTTAATAACACAAAAAAGAGATAATCATTATGATTTTGCACTTAAAATAAACTTGGTTTGACTTGATTTGAGAGGATTCAGAAGTCTTATTTACAGTGTTTTGTTTTGATAATGAATTTACAGTCCTGCCCCTGCCACTTTTTTTTTTTTTTAAGTGAAAAACATTGACCATCCCCCCTGAATTTTTTTTACAACTCGACTACTGACTACTCCCATGTATAATGTAGCAGGTAGTGCAGGTTGGAAAGAGGATATAGCAAGGGTGGAAGATTGCATTTTTTTTCAGGGGAACGCCTCTCCTGCCACACGTTATCACTAAATAGCAGCTATAGCAGAGCTGGCTGAAGATCGGGCCTGTAGTCTCTCCAGTGTGTTGTTGTGGTCTTCTCCCAGTTGGACATGACCATAACACCTCTCCAGGGAGGTGTCCAGGAAGAATCCTAACCACATCAACTGGCTCCTCTCAATGTGAAGGAGCAGTTGCTCTACTCTTGCAGTAGGTGTTAGTTTTCTTGTGCGTGGGTGTGAGCGTCCTTCACCAGTCCTCCTTCACAGTCTGATCTAACATATTTTATTAACATCCATCGGAAATCCTGAATCCGTCAGGGAGGACTAAAATTAAACCAAATTTAATTAAAATTACAGACAGTGAAACAGATAAGGACAGGACAGACAAAGAAACAAGACAGTAATGGTGTAGTGTGTTGTATGTAAATTAGAATGCAAACATAAGACAAAGAAGGTATACCAATATAATACATAGATAGTGAAGAGAATTGGTCAGCAGAAAAGGCAAAGAGGTCAATCAATCAATCAATCAAACTTTATTTATATAGCACTTTTCATACAAATAAATGCAGCACAAAGTGCTTAACAATGTAAAAACAAAAAATAATCAACGGCACCAGCCCCGGCACACACCGCAACCAGCGGTGGGGCCCACACACTCCTCCCACCACTGCACATGCTCATACACACAAACACTTAGACATACACATACATATAAAAAATGATGAGACAAGATAAATAAACACATGGATAACATGGCTCGGCACAGAAGAACCGGAAAGAGAACACTATCGCAGTATCACAAGTAGATCCAGGAGACCAGCTGCCCCCCAAGTCCTGGAGACCAGCTGCCCCCCATGCAGAGAAAAACACTGGAATTAAGGAACTGAAACTAAAACTGACATATAATATAACATAAAAAGTACTGGCATAAAAACTAAGAACATGTTTAAAATATAATATAAAATATTATAATTAGTTAAATGCCTTATTAAAAAGGAAGGTCTTGAGCCTGGTTTTAAAAATATGAACATTCTCTGCAGCTCTCAGGTTCTCCGGAAGACTGTTCCATAAACGTGGGGCATAATGTTCGAAAGCAGCCTCACCGTAGGTTCTAGTATTAACAAAAGGTATTTTTAAAAGGCCAGTGCCTGAGGACCTGAGAGGCCGCGATGGTTCATAAGATGAGAGTAAATCTAAAAGATAAGAAGGCGCAAGATCATTAAGACCATCAAAAGAACCTTAAAATCGATCCTAAAAGACACAGGGAGCCAATGCAATGCCTTCAAAACAGGTGTTATGTGAGCCCGCTTTCTGGTCTTCGTCAACACACAAGCAGCTGAGTTCTGAAGAAGCTGAAGATGTACATACATACATAATTCTACAATTTGTGTGTGTTAGTCTGTAATGTGCGTATGGGATATGTGTTAAAATAGAGAAGCCGTCTCTAAACAGGGGAGGAGGCTTAAGATTCCATCTATCTCCCATTTACAACGCAGCCCTCGCTACTGTACCTAAGAGACTGAATAACAAGGACTGCCCTAAACTAAACTCAAGTTGCTCAAAGAAACATAACGACAGTCGTTCACTGGTAACCACACCTCATGCCTAACGACTGTTGTCCACCAGTGGCCCCACTCACTCCTAACGACTGTCCTTTCACTGATGCCTCTCCTGACCCAAACAAAGGGTCCAGTGAAACTCCACTAACAAAATATTGTCTTTGGAAAGCGGTGGGTGCACACCTCCACAGAGGTTAAAAACCTGAGTCATACTCCACTGTTTGTCGGACTAGTGCGGACTAGTCAGACCGATGCATTGAGAACTGATGAAGCCGCTTGGATAAGAGGCGAAACGTTTTCCAGACGAGTGTCTCTCTCTCTCTCTCTCTCTCTCTCTCTTTATATATATATATACACATACATGTATGCTGGGTAACTATCGATGTGTGTGCGTGTGATAAACTAAGAGGGCTTTGTCACCTGAGGAGGATTCCAAGATGGCAGACGAGGTCACGTGGTGACTTTGTCCCTCGCCAAGATGGCCTCCACCTCACGCAATAAAGCCTGGTTTATGGTCAGAAATCAAGTCGTCTGCGAGTGTGACACAGATAACACAGATATGCCCTCCCACCCTCCGCAGACACTCTGGTGCACCTAACCAAAATTGTAGGTGACCGCAGACAATGCCGCAGATAGTGTAGCAGGGAGGAGAGAAAGAAGGCCTCTGATTGGTCAATTCTACATCTGCATAGAAAAGAGCGCGTCATCGAAGAAATGAGGAAGTACCCACATCTGTATGATTCTCTTTCTCCACACTACAAGGACAGCACATATTCTAGTAATTCATGGAGGGAGATTGCGATAAATGTGGGTCTAGATATGGCCGAGACGGTGATGAAGTGGAAAAATGCAAGAAATAAGTTTAGTAAGTTTAGCTAGTTCGTGATTGTCCCTCTTGCGTTGTGGCGTGGAATAACATAGACTGCGCTTCAAAATTGGGCATAAATCAATAATAACTGTGGCATACCTGCAACAAGCTAACTGTGACACATTGCTGCGAGAGTATACACGGCCCTTAAGAGTTTCAAGATGGCGGGAGAGGTCACATTGTAACCTCGCTCACGAGAGGTTGTTAGTAGGAAGAAAAAGGAAAGAAAAGCCAGAGTAAAATCAACAAAGCTAGAATGTTCTTAGCGATTAGCAACAACAACTCTGCCATTTTTCCACAGGTGTAGCGATGTGAAGCCACTTCACGGAGCTGCTCTGTGGTGTTGCTTTTCACAATTAAAAAAGAAAAAACATGAACGAAACTCAGTTGCGGAGGGACCGATGGTCCGGTTCTAAGCATATGCGACACACAAGAAAAGGGAGTTTGCAAACAACACTAAAGTAAGCTCTGCCCAGACACAAAAGCCTCTTACGTGGATCGCTCAGGAAGCGATCGATGGCGTTGTGGGCATGGGCGGAGTTTGCGGGGGGGGCAGGGGGAGCATTGCTGAAATATGTAATTACATTGTCAACGAACTGGCAAAAATAAATAAATGTTTTTGACCGTAATGTTTTTTTTAAGTCCAAAATAAACTGCAGTATATTGTGACAGTTAAATGAATCATGTTATATTTTGTTTCTTAATACATTTAACATCATTAACATTTATAACATCTACTGTGTACTGTATCCTGTTGCAACTACTGGTTTTGAACATCATCTAATCTTGGACTTCATGGTGAATGTATCTTGTGTGCCATCATGTGCGCGCGAGTTTGCACATATGTGTGCATGCGCGCCGGTTCGCGTGAGAGTGCGCCCGTTTGTTGAAAGTGCTTAACAATTTTTGCCCCCCCTGATGCAAAAGTCAAACTACGCCTATGGTTGTGGGGTCAGTGGAACTGGACTGATGACCCAGGATCGGTAGTATTGGGCAGGTTTGAACATACGCTGGTATCTAGGGACGGCTCTCCTCCTCTTTCTCTCTTTATGGTCAATGGGGGGATGCAGCAACAGCAGCCAGGCTGTCTTCCTTCCCGGTTCGTCTGAGGCCGTTCACGTGTCCGAGGCGCATGGGTGATTCCTACATGTCGTTTCTTCCGTAAGTCGCAGCTCACTCTGTAGGCGACAAGATGTGTGATTGTCTATAGACCACACGGGAACTTCTCAGAAGGGATACCGGGGAATGTAGGCCTTTGGCTTATTTACCTTGCTGGAGCAGGCCAGAGAGATGTGCATCTTTCCTTCGGGAGAGGAGGTCAGAGAGAGAGAAGGGAGGGAGCCGGTATTTATGAGGGGACGTGATCCACCTCTGCTGTGGACCCCAACTATGAGATGAAGGTCCTCAGCCAGTAAGAGGGTGTGACATCACTCTCACACCTTGTTGCGGTCTATGTAACTCATACCATGTGGCCCAAAAACCTTTTACTGCCCACATACTGAATAAAGAAATTTAGTTTAGAGCGCTTTATAGCTTCTCCCTCTCTTGAGCTTTTTTTTTTTTTTTTTTTTTTTCTAAGTAGATGGCAGACCACTTTATCTTGGAAGTCTCACGATCGGCTATCAAACTGGAGTTAAAGATGTCTGTGGTGGATAAATTGGTGGAATCTGGCAAGCTCTGTGTGGCTAGTGGTGCTGCTGTGCCTGCTGATTCTACTGTGCCAGTTCAAGGTACCCCACTGGTGGGTAACCGTGAAGTGGAGGCGGTGGCCCTCCCGTCTGCTGCAGCTGCTGGGGTGGTTCCAGAGGAAGGTGAGTGGGGTGGGACCCAGGTTTTTCCTCCCTCAGTACCATCCACTCTCTTCTGCCACTTAAACCGACCGAGATGCAGCTCGATTGAAGGTTTGTTTGGCCTGTCTCTGGATGGAGACTTGGGGTGAATTCCAATTCCTTGCCCTTAACCCTCAATTTTTGGCCCTCAATCTTAACCCTCAAAATTAAGTGTAAGGACTATCTTGTGGTTTAGAAATGGGACACCCCTTGAGTGCAGATACGTCTTCAGACTGAAATTTATCAGAGCCCGTGTTGTCTCTGTATTACCTGAAATGACCCAGGGATAACATTGAAAAGAGCGCTGTATATTCTCTAAATAATATTAGCAAATAACACAATAGAGGATACATTATTCAGTCCTCCGTCGCTACACAACAAGGTATAAAGTAACGTAAAGCCGACCGGGACCGTGACCGGCGGTCCCGACCGGGACCGACAGCAAACATCGTAAAGTAAAAAAATACATTTTACGCAACAATGATATTAAGCCATGAAAAAAGTCTCAAACAAAGACAATAAGATGGTCTCGTAACATTTATATCTTTAAGATATACGAAGATACTTATGTTTGTAGCTAGCTTTTTTTGTCACCATCCTTTACGAAGATGTCTTGGCTAAATTATCCAGTACCTTCTGGATAGCCCTTACTACCAAGGGTGGTGTCGGAAAATCTCAATTTTGAGGACGATACAGCCCTCAAACTCGTCCCTCAACTTGACTTTCTAAGAATTGGGACAGCACTTGCACTTAGCGGGAGCGTGCATTTTTTAAACTGAGGGTTGAGATTGAGGGTTAAGGGAGGAATTGGAATTCATCCTTGGATGGAGCTGGGCGGTCTAACTGCTGTGCATTTTTGGATGATCTGGTAGTCTATACTGCCTCATGAATAGAACACATGCAAGTTTTAAGACAAATGTTTCAATGCTTAAGCCAAGCTTCATTTACCCTGAACTTGGCAAAGTGTAAGTTTGCCAAAGCAGAAATGGGATCCGATCTTCAGGTATAATGTCATCAAAGAGGCCAAGCGCCTCACCTCAACACCAGAGTTGCGTCAAATGGTGCAGTCAGCGGAGACTCCACCAGGAAGTGATCTTGATGAGGCACCAAGTGAGTCTTGTTCTGTATAATTCCATTCTCAGCTCACAGGAAATGCTGTTTCTAGTGCTCATTCAAACTTTAACAATAACTTTGTAGTTAGTAATTGCAGTTAATTCTCGTGACTCTTTATCCATAGCCTATGACCAAGAGATGGCTTCCCTGTTGCTGCTGTTGTATCTCCTTCCGCCACCACCAGGGGGATCGAAGTGTCCAAAAATCAGCGCCTCTGATGCAGTTGAGAGACTTGTAGTCTTTCATAAGGTAATTATAGTTTTTATGATGATTTGTCATCTCACCCTGATGTGTAAAAGTGGCTAAGTGGTGGATGAAACAAATTGCAGTTGAATTTACATAGGATGTTTGAATAATGACTTCTGTAGTGCTATTTTGTCTGACTTACCCTGACTCTAATGTCCAATGTTCTTGTCAACCCCAGTCTTGCTGCAGTTTGGAAGAGCATCTTCAGAATCAGCAGAACCAGCAGCCGTACCTCCTGGCTGTTGGGTGCCAGAAGAGGAAGATTGACAACTTCTATGTCTCCGTGGACAAGCGTCTCATCCCCTGCCAGGCCAGCCGCTCCCTTGGGGCATTTGATGAGCTTTTTAAAGCTCATTTTGTGTTCAGTGTGTCTTATGATGGTGCGTTTGTGAATTTTTATACCTTTTTGCAGACAACAGTCTATAACATTGATATGGGAAAAATGAAGGAGTCACCAAGAGTTCGAGACCTGAGAGCTAAACTCCTTAACCAAGAAATACCTCTCACAACCTGAGTAAAAGGCAAGGCAGTCTTTAGGTGGCATTGTGATCAACATGCTAACATGTTTTATGTGTAAAAAAGTTTATCCCAGCAGTCAAGAGTTGATTTCACATTTAAGAGATGAACATGGTTATTATCCTGGACCTAAGTTTAAGCTGTTTTGTTGTCAACCGAGCTGCAGACTTCAGTTCCAAACTTATGCCGGCTTTAGAAAGCACCTCAATATTGTTCACAGCAATGTTGAACAAATTGCTCAAACTTCAGCTGTTGCTTCTTCCTCCAGTGATCCAGCTTCACATGCTTTGGAGGAGCAATTTAACGCAAATCTTCCTCAGAGTTCTTCCAGTGTTCTTCCGGTGTCTAGTTCTTCCAGTGTTCCATAGAGCAGTGATTCAGGTCTTACCAGGAACTTATCCAAAGAAATGTGTGCATCCATTGTTGCCAAACTGCAGGGTAGTGGCATTTCTAACAGTTTGGTATCCTCGCTTGTAGGCGATTTGGAGGAATTAACAAGTGAGCTCCGCTCAAAAGCGAAGCAGGCCGTTATTTCTGCTTTATCCACAACTGACCCCAACATACCTGTAATAAATGAATGTTTTGAAGAATTTGAAAACCCTTTCACTGATTTGAATACAGAATGGAAACGAAATAAATACTTCAACCAAAAATGGGGAGTTGTAGAGCCTAGAGAAAAAACACTTGGATTGAGATATGACACCAGGCACAACCAGAAATCCGGTACTTATGATCAAGTACCTGTGAAGGATACTTTCATATATGTACCTATATTGGAAGCCTTGAAATTCATGTGTAGAAATCCAGAGATTTGTGATTTTCTAAAGACCGAGTGTAGCTCAGAGCCTGACACTTATCATGACTTTTGTGATGGCAGTTACTATAAAGCTCACCCCTTGTTTTCAGCCAAAAGACTTGCATTACAAATTCAGCTATACTATGATGATTTTGAAACAGCCAATCCTCTTGGCTCAAAACGTGGAATTCACAAGATTGGTTGCATTTATTTCATTATCAGAAACCTGCCTCCAAAATTTAATTCGATTTTGATGAACATTCATTTAGTATCACTTTTCCACACACTAGATCTGCAGAAGTATGGTTTTGATGCAATACTGGAACCACTGCTAAATGATGTGAAACAACTGGAAAGCTAAGGGCTAAGTCTTCCATTTTCAGATGAGCAGGTATATGGTACAATCTCACAGATCACTGGAGATAATCTAGGGATGCACTCAATTCTTGGTTTTAAACGAGTCTTTCAGTAGCCGTCATTCCTGTCGCCTATGTTTGATTGATAAAGATGATTGTCAAACAGTGTACAGTGAGGGTTATCCTAATGTGATTTTTCGTGGGAAAGATATTTTTGACATGCATTGCCAGTCTCTTAAGGAAAATCTTCAGTTGAAGTCATTGTATGGTTTGAAAAGAAATTCTGCGCTTAATTCATTGCAGTATTTCCATGTTTGCCATAACTACTTGTTTGATGTCATGCACGATATTCTTGAAGGTGTGGCTCAGTACGAGATGAAATTGCTTTTTGAGTATCTCACCCGCCACTTCATATCAGAACAGAACTTGCTTTCAAGGATTTATGGTTTTGATTATGGATTTTTAGAACGAAAGAACCTCCCCACAAAAATCATATTGGATAGTGCTGGCAATGGCATTAGCTTGAACTCTATCCAGACATTGTGTCTCGTGAAAAACATCCCACTTTTGTTTTTATTCCTGCAGAGAACAGACACTGGGATTTGTTACTGTTGTTGCCTCAAATTATGAACATAGTTTTTTCACCTTCTCTCACTCTAGGTATGACTGTATATTTAAAGAATTTGATTGTTGACCACCACAAACTATTTAAATGCTTGTATCCACACAGAAACCTGATACCCAAGCATCATTTTATGGTTCATTATCCCTCTTCTATTAGGAAAATTGGCCCTTTGTTGTATGTCTGGAGTATGAGATTCGAGGCAAAGCACAAGTTGTTTAAAGATTATTTCAAAAATTTCAAAAACATAATCAAATCACTAGCTAAAAGGCATCAAATGGCCATTGCTTAACACTGGGAAACCTTCACCCTTAAACAGAAGGAATATGGGCCAATAAAATCATTTCTTTAAGAGATGAAAATGTCAACAGTGAAATTCTTGTTATGTTGTCGTCAAAAGATGTTTTCTCAACCAGTTGGGTTAAAGTTGATGGTGTTGAGTACGAAGGTGGACTTGTTGTTTGCAGTTTAATGGAGGAAGATATGCCAGTCTTTTGTCAAATAGATGATGTACTTCTGGTTGTAGATGACATTTTTTTATTGACACACAAGCTATTTATAGAGAACTTTGATGAACACCACCATGCCTTCAAAGTATTACCAACTGAAGAAAGGTGTGTCATAAAAATAAATGAACTTAAATGTCATAAACCATTTGATATTCAAAGCTCGTATGGTGCTGCAGATGAAAATTTGTACATTATACCCTGGTTTTGTATGTTTTAATTGACTGCATGGGGAAAAAAATCCTTGAAATAAATAGTTTTTGAAAATGTACTTTTCTTGGAATTGTCATTTTAATTGTATTATGAAGTTATTATTTTTTAAACTATGTAGTGTTAATTTAACCTAGTTTAGCGAGTTAAAAATGAACTCTGACATAGTGTTAATGTATATCATTCAGTGTTAATTTAACCCAGTTTAGTGAGTTAAAAAGTAACTCTGACATAGTGTTAATGTAAATCATTCAGTGTTAATTTAACCCAGTTTAGTGAGTTAAAAAGTAACTGACATGGTGTTAATGTAAATCATTCAGTGTTAATTTAACCCAGTTTAGTGAGTTAAAAAGTAACTCTGACATGGTGTTAATGTAAATCATTCAGTGTTAATTTAACCCAGTTTAGTGAGTTAAAAAGTAACTCTTGGCACAGTGTTGAATAATTAACTATTTTGAAAATGTTAATTTAACTCTGTAGAGTGTGGAGCTATATAAAGTCTCAAAAAGTGTTAAAATTGACTCTGTGGGAGTTGATTCAACACTCCAGTTTTTGCTGTGTACTCTAACCTATTTGGGTAGACAGGTTGGACAAGGACAAGTACATCTGGTGGAGGCAAAAGTTGAAGCGATTCTTGCATACCCAGTTCCCACGACCAGACGGAAGCTGCCCAGGTTTCTAGGACTGGCTGGATATTACACAGGGTTTTGTCATAACTTCTCTTCTGAATCAATAATAGTAAATGGGAGTGAGGAAATTCTGGGTCCTGACACTGAACCAGCCTTGGAATGCTGTCAGGTGACAGAACCTCTTGAACAACTGAACAGATGAGGAGGTGACTACAGGTACAGAAAAAGAATAAAACAGAATAGAATAGTGCATTGGATTTAATGTGGATTTCTTACCAAGAGAAGCTGCTTGCTCCTGGAAATGCTTCTGTCAATGCCAGTGAGTTTGATTCAATAAAAGTTGTTGACCATAAACCCAAAATGAACCTCTGTTGAGCTAGATGACATTCCCCAAGCTTGTCAGGGAATGCAACTTCTCAAATCATTACTAGCTTATGAATTGCTACACAAAAGGTGATTGGATCAGTTTTAAGGTCCGGAAAATTATATACTACAAAAGAAACAACTCATCTCAAAAGAAAAAAAACATTCAGGCCCTTGGGCAATGGACTTTACCTGACCTATAAATGATCTGGCTTGTTGTAAGCTCAGTCTTATCATGCACACATTCACTGTACAGCATCATCTATTTTATTGTAGAAAAGACAGAAAAAACTGAGAAATAATAAAGGACGCTGAGCACAGCAGGTGGCAGGGAGAAAGGATGAAGAGAAGAGGAAAGAAAAAAGAGAGAGCATCAAAGGAAGAAGCAAACATGACAGAACAGGCCTGAGGGAAGAGCCAATCAGACACCTCTTTCATACACACACACATGAAACCTGTGTGTCACTCATGTCAGAGAGCAGGGCAAACCCCTGTCTGAGATTAATTACTCGGTGCCATTCACAGAGGGAATGCGGGGATTTTTCCCTCTTGTCCCATTTAGTGCATTGCACACCTTTGCCCTAGGGACACTCGGCTCTACAGATGAAGTACTCCCAAAAACTTCCTTTCACCATGTCTGAGGGGCAAACAGTTGCCATGTCTATTTAGGTGTAAATGTCATGAGGGAAAACAGACTGAATGCCGCAGGTTTACTCTCGTTTGCTTTGAACTTCAGCCTGCATGATGCCCATAAAGAAAAACTGTTGCTGACTTGATGATGCACGTACAAGCATAAACAGCAGGCGTTTTTACACTTTGTAGTTTTGTGTCAATGCTGAAGGGGACACTTTTCCTTTTTCCTTCACAAAGTGTGAAAAACATTTTTTTTTTTTTCCACCAAACTTAGAATTTATACAGTTGCTGAGATGCTGAAGTTTCAAAGATTTCTGAGACAAAAAGTTGATTAAATATGTTCTCAAAGACTTGAATCAAGGCAAGTGGACTCCCTTTTCTTGGTTCTTTTAGATGTTTCTCCATCCATCCAGATGATCAGTTTGAATTGATAAGTCTTTGAGAATAACCATGACCTGGGTGACTGCGATTGTACACTAGAATATTGTCTAAATACACTGGCCAATAAAAAAAAAAAAAAAAAAAAGAAAAGTCACCACCAAAAAAAAAAGACACTTTAATACATTACAATATTTATATTATATTTACAGTAATGTGCAAAAATTTATTTTGGAGAAAAGTATAATCAAAATCATCTGATTGTAATGGATCTTACGAAGCAACTACAACTACAACAAATGGACAACATATTTTTCACTGTGGCATTATCTATTTGAGGAAAATTAAACAAATTAATAAATTATGTATTTATTTATCAAACCAGGTTAGTCCCATTGAGCTCAATTATCTCTTTTACAATGGAGTCCTGGGACACACTCACAGGCAATCACTCCTGTGAGCAATTTAGTGCTTGCTTACTTACTCTGTGCTTCAAGTTTCAGATTTACTTTGCTAGCATGAAACAGCAACGGGATGATACCCCATGATAGTACCCCATGCTAACCTGCAGCAGCCATTTCCTGTATGACTTTGTCAGTTTCTCACATTGTTGTGAAGGATTTTTGGTCCATTTTTCTTTACAACATTGCTTCATTTCATTGCGTTTTTTGCTTATGCACAGCTTTCTTAAGGTCCTGCCACTGCATTCCAATTGGACTGAGGTTCATTCAGTGACTGCAAGGTTGCTCAAGTCTGGTGGCTGCATAACAACCCCACTGTCATGTTTTGCAGTGTTGGAGGAAGGACCCAAAAGCAGGAGTTCAAAAAGAAGAGGGTTTATTCCAGAAAAAATACAAAAATTCTAAAATCCATAAATCCAGTAAACTAAAAACAAAAAAAATGCAAATTTATCTGAGAGTCCAGGGAGACAACAAGAGGGGAACAGGCAGAACAGCAAAACATGTAACAGACTACAAAGACTAATGGACCCACTCAGACAAGGGAAATGTGAAGACTTAAATACACAGGGAATCAAATGAGAGGCAGGTGCAGGGGATCAAGGTAACAAGAGGGAGGAACCGGACTGAGATCCGTCATTTGGTGATCCCTGTCCTATATCATTTCATAGCCAGTAACATTGTCTATCTTTTCTAGTCTTTCTCCCATCATCTTCTTAAGGTCCTACCACCGTCCTAAGTAACTGCATTGTGAAAAAAAATATATGTTAACAAAAAAAAAAGTTTTTACACTGGAAAATGAAACACCCTGAAAACCCAGTATTTTGTGCATAGATATGAATATAATAACATATAACCTAGTTACACCAATTCTATTCAACAAAAATGAAGATTCTTGCAACAAAGATAATGGTAAACTGCAGTCAGGGTTGGTGAAATATAATTGATTACAGGAAGTGTAACATTCTGGTGGCATATGAATGCATTAAAAATGTGTTTAAGGGTTAGCTGCAGCAGGGACCAAACCCAGCAGGAGCAGACTCAGAGCAGATGAGAGTGAGGGGAGACAGGTCCAGAAAGTGGGACTGGCAAAGCAGAAGAATTAACCATGACTTAGTTTTATCTCGGCTAAATATACCAGAATGAAACTTGATAAAACATCCAAAAGCAGTTTTATGGTAAACTTTTATGTTGACTAGCTTAAACTCTGCTTGATTGGTTTGCAGTGATAACTAAAGACTGTAGCTGCTGGTCCACCAGCTCTGAGGATGGGAGGTATTTGAGTGTTATCTCATGCAGTTTCGAATTAAAGAAAGAAAAAGTATATTTCATTCACATGTTTTAATTAATTTGTGAGCATGAGATGACCGTAACAAATCAGCACAACAGCTTTTTTTTTTTTTTTAACCTGAGCTACAGAGAAAGCACATACTGTCCTTGCATGCGGCTTTGACACGCAAGGACAAACTTTGTTGAGCTTTTCCATGTTCATCTAATTTACACTTCCATTTCAACTAAATTTCACTATGGTACTTTCCTCTCCATTATATTTATTTGATTAAGTCACTTTTTAATTATAAGATGAATTTGGCCAACTTAAAATGATTTGGCTGTTACTTTTTACTTTGTGCTGCGAGGGTGTGTGTGTGTGTGTGCTTTGTGTGTGAGCGTGAGAGGGACGGGTCTTTATTTGTTGTGTTCCTGTTTTATGTTTTATTTTATTCTGTCAAGCACTTTGTGTTGCATTTTACATATATGAAAAGTGCTATATAAATAAAGTTTGATTTGATTTGGCTAACTTTAAATATACTTTTTCATGTTGTTTCTAATCTACTTGGCCTCAAGTATTTTACAAAGTCAGGACCATATTTCAAATATAAAAGTAACTTCAGTTTTTATCTCTCATGATTTCATTTTGAGAAAAATAAATCACAATAAATAAAAAAGTAAAATCTGTATATCAGAACTATACTGTATTTCTCCAAACACCACTGGGCAGACTGCAAAACACGACGAGGCATCTATTTTTGTCCCCCTCAACATTATTTGACATCCGAATAATGTTGTTATATTATTTATACATCACTGCAGATTGAAATGTAAAGTGGTTTTATGTTATTCTTTAGCTATAACTTTGCTTTTCATTGTTTCTTACAGCATCAACATCGGCAAGTTAATAAGTAGGTTTACGGTATGTTTTTAAGTTGGCTTCAGGCAGGTAGGGTGATGTTACACTACAACATAACCACAAATCAGTTAGAGAAGTGCAATAGTTGTAGAGACTGTTGTCCAAGAAGCGGTCGTACACAGCATCTTTCAAACTAAAAATTGTTGAGATTGCAGAGAAAAATTGTCAGCATTTTGCTGTGAAGATGTTTAAAGTTGTCAAAGTCCTGTGTACACTGTTTTTATTGAGGGAGCATTTAGTATAGGAAATAGGGTGTGTGGCGGGCCATGCATTTACCTGACCCTCCAATGATGTTTACTGACTTCACTATGATGTCACAAGCGCTCAATACTATTATACTAATACTAATTATGAGAAGCATTTGCATGTTGAGAGTGAATACCCTATTTATATTAAAACAAGAAGTTATGAAAAAAAAAAAAACTTTTGCAATTCGGCGTTGCGCTCGGCAAGAAAGATAGAAGCTCCACATAGTTCCCTCTGTTTGTGGATCCAGCACTTTGAATGATATGAGTACCTTCATGTTAAAGTATCATAGGGTTACATTCACAAAAACACAAAATCCAAAAACACAAAAAATCCAAAAGCACCAGGAGTCCAAAACATAAAAGTCCCAAAACACTAAAATGCAAAAATACAAACTTAACTGAAACTTGAGGAGAGGGGAACAGGCAGGACTGCAAAACACATAACATTCAACAAAGACTAATGGACCCACGCAGACAAGGGAAAAGACAAGACTTAAATACACAGAGGAACAAACGAGAGGCAGGTGCAGCAAATCAAGGTAACAAGAGGGAGGAAGCGAAATAGAACACAAATGAAGACAAGACAGACCTTTCAAAGTAAAGCAGGAACCACTAAAGACAGGGAGAGACGCCAACTTGACACACACATACAAACACAGGGCTGCCATGGCCGACCAGGCCATGACACAGAGTTTTAGAGGACACGAGCTGATGGAGGTATAGAAATGCCACGCATGCACACGTAGAACTAATTTAAGCTTCTCACTGGTCGTCCCCTCCTGGTACCATTTCTGTTCGTAAACAGCATCAGGCCCGAGGGACAGATCCACTATACAATGCATTGAGTTACTCTCCACGGGTTCCTAGATGTGTAGCAAGCCCCAGAAAACTTTCACTGATATGCATAAAATAGTGGGTTGGCAGAGAAATGCACAAATGACTGAACTTCGTTTACATCCAGCTTAATTACTTTGAGGCCTTCAGGTGTTGAGAAGAGTGACAAGCCCAAAGCACAAATCGAATCACGTCCTAACAACGATATTGGACAATGAGAAGAAAACAGAAATGAATGTTTAAAATTTAAAACACTTACCATCTGTGTCAACACAGGCTAAAGGAACTGTGAAGTTTTCTCTTATCACATGCCCCCAGTGCAGTGTATGTATATATATATATATATATATATATATATATATATAACACCATATAACACCATTTGTCGCTTTTATGGTGGGCGAGATGACAGATTTCAGTAACGCATCACAGCTGATGTGCTTTTTAAAATACTGCAGAACGAATCATTGGATGAGTAGTTCTGCCTGTCAGGGGTGAAAGAGTTTTGTAATACCATTGCGCAAAGAGAGGGATAGGTATGATGACATCTACCTTTCTACTGAGCGCATCTCAAGAGTGCACGGAGGGATATGCGGACTGTACAAGAAACTCCACAATATTGTTCTGGAAAACCTTATCTGCCAGATACAGAACTGATTTAAATAACGAAGAACTATTTTCCTGTCCCTCCTCGACCACCAGCAGTTTCAGACATATCGGAAATAAATTCCCACATCCAACCTTTTTCCAGCTTGACACCAGAGCTACGGAGCTCTATTTGATGATCTGACCTGTTTAAAAACAGAAGTGACTTTGCAGGGAAATGTCCCAAAGATCTCCGTGGTTTCCTTCACAGCAAACATCTGAATGAGATCATGCCACAGCTGTACAGATATCCACCATATCCACCACAACTGCTGACCAGACATCCTCTGCCCTCGAGCGAATAAAAACATATGCAAGGAATACAGTGATGTGTAATCTCTAAATTACGCAGCGCCCTCTTCTTGTTATATTGCGTTTTTTTGTATTGGTGACTTGTATAATTATAAAGTCATGGTGGATTAAGTAGTTAAACCTGCACTGGCCCAGGTACCAAATGCACAGCCCGCCACTGAATAATACTATAATAAACATTGAACCAGACCACTAGAATTTATAGTAAATTTTATATGCTGTATTTTTTCCTCCTCCACATTTTTCTCTCTCTTTTTTCCAATTTTTTTTTTTTTTTTTTACATTTTTGAGGCACCCCCAGCAACCCTATTTCCCACGGTACTTGGTGTGGATTATTCCAGTCAGTAGGTCGCAGCCCAACAGCCAACAGTCTCTTTAACTCTCCCAGAGTTGGGCAAAATTCACTTGAGAAAGCAATAAACCGGCAGTTGGACTTCCTCAGTCTGAGAGTCCAACCGCCGCCTCTTTATCGTCCAGGCTCGGAAAACGAGTTGTGCTCCAGATGGACCGCCCACTTCTAGCAAAGGAGATGTGGCAACTAAATCTTCCTGTTGCTGCTTCTTCTTTCCATGCGTGGTCACATTTCTGCTTGCCTCAGCGCCCTCTTGCGCTGGCTCTACCTTGATTACCTGTGAAGAGACAGCTCCAGACGGCCCTGCCTCCTCTGACGGCTCCGCTTGAGCCGCCTCCGCGTCCAGACCGATCGTGAGCGCGCTCAGCCGGCGCTGCAAGCTCATGACAGTCTCTGGGGGACCACAGCAGGGGGGTGGACCAAACAGGCAACTTGTATGTGTATGTGTGTGCGTGCGGGTGAAGCCATGCTTTTGTAATGATGCAGTGTGCAGTTAAGCATCGTATTACTTAAAATCTTTCTTTAGGCCTTCCCTAAAATTGATGCTTCTTTTCTAACTATGCAATCTGTCGATTCCATAGACAAAATGCAATTCAATTAATTTTTAATTCAGCAACAAAATTGTCTGTATGAAGGCACCAAAGCACTCAGAGTATTGACTGTTTCAAGTCTTGAAACATGGGGAAGGAATATGATATTCAAGCTAAAAAAAAAAAAAAAAAAAAAAAGGAAGTAAATATTGTTATTCACATTACAGTTTTTAATTTTTTGACAAATGGTCAAATTTTGCAGACCTCATTGAAATCTAACAGTTGTGGTGCTACAGAGATGGTTAACCCTAAAAACTGTATTGTATAAGAACTTGTATTGCCAGTAGAGCAATAACACTTTTTTACTTCCCATTGATTTTTATTGAATTTATGTATGTCACCCAACCCAGTTGTTCAGCCACACTTGATCTTTGACTGTTGTTGGTATTTGCAAATGTGGACACAAAGAAATGGTGGAATATATTAAGTTAATTTTTCAATTTTTCTTGGAAGAACATTGGTTTAAAACATTTCCCTTAATTTCTCACATGTTTGTTGACAAGTGTCAATCTTCTGTCTATCTTTGGTCCTTAAAGTCCAGCTTTGAGAAACAAACCAACATTTAAGGCAGTACATGTAAGAACTTGGAAGCAGCTTTCTTTCTTGTGTCTTTTTCCCTTTTTTTTAGTGACTTTCTGTTGTCACCAGAGTTCCCTATCTTTCTAAAATTGAAAAGTAAAATGAAACATGAAAGGGCTTCTTCTGCCTCTGAAGCTGAAATCGAATCTTTTTAAAGCTCTTAACACTGCATGCTGCATTGCTGAGGCGGGTGAGGCAAGAAATGGCTATTCATTACTCACTTATTTGCTCACTCTGACCTATTGTAACCCTTCAAACTCACTCTGACCTATCATAACCCCTTCATAGATCACACAATGTTAGAGCAACACCATAGTACCCTACGTCTCCGTCATCCTCCTCCTCCTCCCCCTCTCTTATACCCTTATCTTTTGAAGTTCACACCTCCTCTCCGTACAGTAGAGAATCATTTACGGGTGGTATTAAAGCTGTCAACCCATAACTCTACATAATGGATATGGCTCAAGGCCAAACTTGTGTGTGCACATGAGATTGAAGCTTATAAAATAGGGAGCAGCCAGGATACGAGTAAGATCCAATTCAGTACAATGGTGCTTTGTGAGTGTGTCAGAGAGGAATGCTTATGATGGGATGGATGAACCATGCCAGAAGGTGCTCTGTGTCATTGATGAACTTTGCTCTCATAATTCTGTTCCTTCTTTTTCTCACCTTTTCTGCCTTTCTTCTTCTCTTTCTTTCCCCTCTTTTAACTCTTCTCATTTACAGTCTCTCCCCTCTTATCGCTTCACATGTCCTCTACCGTTGAGAAGGAATGTGACCTGTGGAGAGCTGAAGTGATACTTTTGAGTATGATGTTACAGCTTTGGCATACATCCTCTCAAGGGCATGCACGGATGGAGGGAGCTGTTGTATTCAAAGACCTGTGAAAGTTATTTCCATCAAAGTCAGAGCTTGATGTAAGAGTCATGGGATAAAAGATCTAAACCTTTAAAATGGAGAAGACAAGCCATAGGAATTTCTCTCTAGATTCATTTAAGACTTCTGTGGGTCTTCATGAAGAATCACACAGTATTATTTGAATGTTTGGTGAGAACAAAATCACTGAGGGTTTCTTTAAACTCACCAGGATTAATGTTGTCCCAGTACCCAAACTTGTGTTTTTGAGTGGTCAGACACGGCCTTGTGTGACAAATGGCAGTAAAGAATCCCAGAAGGCGGAGCTTTGTCAGACTGCATGGAAATGATCTTGATTTATAACACCCTCCTGTGTAATATCTACCCTGTTGTTCAGTCCAAGAGACCCATCTGATGGTTAAAACTAACCTCAATCAGAGTGCCAAAGCATGAATAAAGGAAAGGTATTCGGCTTTGACAGGGGGGCATATGGGTGACTTTACATATCTTAAATTATTTTTTTTGTGATCAAATGTTTTCTTTTTATTTACTGCGAATCTGAGTCAGCAATTACAACCATTATGAGTACTGACACATATCTTAAATTATGTGTATCTGCTTTTTCCCTTACTTTTGCGTGTTCCCTTCAGGGGTCACCACAGCAAATCTGCTTGATGTTTTTAATGTATGTGGCATTTCCTCTAAGGAAAGGTACAGAGAAGCCTGGTATATCTGCAATCATGACTCCAGAGACGCATGCAGGTGTACATACATTTCTGATTTCATGCTCTCTATGATGTTTGTGCCAACTGTTGTGTACCTTTTAAAAAACTTCAATATGTTTATACATGGCTTTCACCGTCAATGTCATTTCTTTTAAAACAGGAAAATATGTCCGCATGTTCCACATTTGAAATACTTCATTTGAAAAACACCTGCTAAAGAGAAAACAACATTTCTGGCTCAGAAAATCCTTCACCACTCATTTAGTGGATTATGGCAGAGCTTAAACCAACAAGTGACAGTTTTTTTTTTTTTTTTTAAAGATTTTTTTGGCTCTAGTGGCCTTCATTGAAAGTAGAGAAACAGGAAGGGGGGCAGAGAGAATGGGGAAGACACGTGGGAAAGAGTCGCCGAGCCGGGAATCGAACCCACGACCAGCCGCACGAGGACTGCAGCCTCTGTATATGGCTGCCTGCCCTAACCACTGCGCCACCAGGGCGGCCCAACAAGTGACAGTTTTTAAGATTTGAGTGGCTTTTTGCATCAGGTACAATGAGCCATGGAGTGAGTGGCTCAGACTTGCAGGGCACTGTGACATCATAAACCCAGATATGTATAAACTTATCCAGTTCATGCCAATCTTTTTAGTGTACTGACTCATAAGAATCAGTTAATTAAAAAGATTTGCTCACTGAATCCTTCAGTAAACCAAGTAATCATCATGCGTGAAATACCATGCTCCAGTTACATTAGCCATTAGCTCTGTTACAGAGGTAGTGATTTACCAAAGTCCTTTATCTCCAACCACGTTAGTTCAGTCTTGTGCAGTCTCTGCTTGCTGCCTCATTTAAAACTACAGCTGAAGTGAATAGGGATTTAGTTCAGTGTCTTAACCCAGAAAGTGTTTTTTTTTTCCTCATAACTTTTAAACCACATGGTGTGGGTATTCCAGCGACAGGCAGCGTGATATTTTCACCATGATGCAACATTCTTGGTGAAAAATGAATGAATGAACAAAATAAATCCCGGAGGGATTAGCTCTTATAAACCTTGGCCCAGCCTGGCTCAGTAGTGCAATAACAGCAGTTATCTCCATGCAACTTTACATCTGGTGCATTTTCTGGTTCAGTGGCGATGACGGGTTAGGGTTAGAGTTAAAACGATAGGTCTTCAAGACACCATACTGGGAAGGGATCCAGCTGAGGCAGAAGCAGAGACTGGTAGGAGAAACGAACTTGCTTATGCAGAATTGTGTGGCTGCTTGGATGATAAGCACTAATGTTAATTCTCTTTAAAGCCCCAGACGACAGAAAGAAAAGTTTGGAAATACTGAGGCGCCATTTTGAGTCCAAAGAAAAAACGCAAATTGTTGGTTTAAACACAGAAATGACCAACGTGCTAATGGCTGATGGGGAAGAGCTAGCAGACTATTTGACCCACGTTGAGAAGATAGTCACGGCATTAATAGAGCAAAGGAGACACTCAGCGATGCACTTGTGGTGACGATGGTCTTAAAAGGCCTGACGGAAGAATAGAATCCATTTTCTTTCCATGTGTATCAGATGACAGAGACATTAACCTTCAAAGAGTTCAAAACTAAGCTGAGAAGTTTTGACTGCACACTCCGCTACCAAAACAGACCTTGAACAGATGAAGTGATGAAGGCAAAACACAAAGCATCTTGACCGAGGTACAAAGTCAAGGATGAGAAATACTTCAATGGAGAGTGCTTCATTTGTGTGAAAGTGGGGCACAGAGCAAGAGACTGCAGGAGCAGGGAGAAGAAAAAAAGTGCAACTACACAAGAGTCACCAACTCTGGCGGTAACAAGATAGCTGCCTTTTTAGAGACACCACAGGACTGTACACCCATGAGAGAGAAACAGTCGAAGGAAGAGAGGGATACATTCATCCTCAAAGTGAGTGACTACAAACCCCAGCTCACACAGCAGAAGGGTCTCCTTGTTGACAGTGGTGCTTCTGCTCACATTGTGACAGACGAAAGTGCTTTTTAACATTTGATGAGGCATTCCATCCAAAGAAATATGTCATGGAGCTTGCAGATGGCACACGGAAAACCAGAAGCGTCCCGAGGAAAGGCAACACCCTGAACAAGTTGGTTGATCGCAAGGGAAAAGTGGTGAATGTCACACTCTCCGGCACCCTGCTGATCCCGGAATATTCACAGAACATCTTGTCTGTGGAATCTGCAGTTTCATGAGGAGCAAAGTTTAACTCTGAGAAGAACAACAACAAGATTATTCTCTCTGATGGCACATGTAACATTAAGGTACAAGGCAGACTGTATTACCTAGACAATGTGACAAAACAAGGTGAAATCAGTAGTGATGTCTGAAGTGCGTGTTTTGACTTAAAAACGTGGCATGAAATAATGGGCCACTGTAAATATGGTGATGTACTAAAACTTGAGTCTGTTGTAGATGGCGTGAAAATCAGAGAGCAAGCTAACAAACCTGGTCAATGTGAGATCTGTCTGCAGGGCAAATTTACCCAAACAAGAAACAGGGAAAGTGGTGTAAGAGCTAAAATCCCACCAAAGCTACTACACAGAGACCTGGGAGGCCCTATAGCCCTGGCATCATATGAGGGGTACAAATATGCCATCACTTTCACTGATGACTTCTCGGGTACCATTTATGTGTATTTCCTAAGAACCAAAAACAAAACCGTTGAAGCTACGAAACAATTCCTAGCAGACATAGCACCTTATGGTAAGGTAAAACGTCTCAGGTCAGATAATAGGACTGAGTTTATATCTGATGAGTATCAGTCACTACTGAGAGACACTGCTATAAAGCGTGAGAGGTCAGCTCTTTACCCACCCCATCAAAATGCGACAGTGGAGCGGAACTGATGCAAACTGTTTGAGATGGTCAGGTGCATGGTGATTGAATCAGGTTTTCCCAAAGAGTTATGGCCCTATGCAGCCAGAATGGCTGCGGTGGTAAGGAACAGGTGTTACTGTTAAAGAACAGGAGGGACACCATATTTTCGATTCACTGGTAAAAGACCAAATCTGTCTAGAATGAGAAACGTTGGTTCAATGTGCATTGTGAAATGAACAAAACACTCAGAACAGGTGGGCAACTACCTCACAGAATGAGTGACAACACCACAAACAGAACAAATAGGAATTGAGAACGAACAAGAGACAACTAAAAATACCGACATTCAAACAAAACATATGTCAGGCAGGGAGAAAAAGAAACCCAAATATTTGGAGGATTAAGAGTGTACAGCGCAGAGTAGAGAGCTAACCATTGACTACTGCTATCAAGCCACAGTTGGGCTGCCGCAAACCTATGAAGAGGCTATAGCTACAGTTAAAGCAGATAAATGGAAAAAGGCTATGACAGATGAGATGGTGACATTCAAGGAAAACAACATTTTCTCTCTTGTACCATTAGAGGGTAGACAGACAGTGGAGGGAAGGTGGGTTTTTACTCTCAAAGAGGATGAAAAAGGGAATTCAATTCAATTCAATTCAATTTTATTTGAATAGCGTCTGTTACAATGTCAATTGTCTCTAGGCGCTTTACAGAGAGCCAGAGCATGACTCCCAAGCAAATATCATTAACTAAAAATATATATAATATACAAGGATAATGGCAGGTAAAAAACTGCCACAGAGGGAAAAAAAAACCTTTCAGCCAAACAGTGGCAAGGAGAAACTCCACTTTAAGAGGAAGAAACCTTGAGCAGCACCTGGTTCATATGGGGGGACCTTCCTGCTGAAGGCCAGCCGGGTAAAGAAAGAAAAGAGGGGAGACAGGACAGAGAGAGGGTGTAGGAAAGAGAGAGGAGAGCACACAAATGACTAAATATAATGACCATATAAACATAAACAGATTCAGGTAGCACTGAGATGAGATGGTCAGAAGACTAGGTCGCCAATCACCACGCCAGTCAGCATCCCGAACACATCTACACACACAGGTGGAGGTAAACGCTGGGATGGACAGAGGATGGAACTGCAAGTCAGCATGCAACTCAGGAAACTCTGGCCTGCAAACATACAGAAAGAAAAGAGAAAAAAGGAGGAAAACAACACAACAAACTACAGGAAATAAAAGAAAATGGAGCACAGTTACAGTAACAAGGTGCTCCTAATTAACTATGGAATGAGCTGGAGGAGGAAGGGAGGGAGGAAGAAAGGGAAGGAAGGGAGAAGAGCAGTGGAGACACCGCTCAGCAGACCATGTTGGTTTCCCCTGCCTATAGCAGCATAGCTATGACGAAGCTGTAATTAAGACGAGCCTACTCTGGTCTTAGCTCCTACAACTATGGCTATAACTATTAGCCCTTACACACTATAGTTTAGACTAACTGTAGGCTTTACTAAACAGAAATGTTTTCAATTTAGTTTTAAAGATGGAGATGGCATCAGCCTCCTTAACCCAAACTGGTAGCTGGTTCCATAAGCATCCATCAGCATCACCCTGGGAGAGGATGCTCCTAATCTTGGCAATATTTCGGAGATGAAAAAAGGCAGTCTTACAAACCTGATTAATATGCTGCTTAAATGACATATTCTGATCAAAAATGACTCCAAAGTTTTTCACAGCTGTGCTGGAAGCCAATGTAAACCCAGTTAATCCATTCCTCAGGTGTTTGGGACCAAAGACAATAACCTCTGTTTTATCCGAATTTAGAAGCAAAAAGTTAAGAGGACATCCAGGACTTAATGTCATTAAGACATCCTTGAAGTTTGGCCAACGGTTTTGTTAACTCTGTTTCATGGATAAGTACAGCTGCGTATCATCAGCATAGCAATGAAAGTTTATGCCATGGCTCTGGATAATTTTTTCCAAGGGCAGCATGTATAAAGTGAAAAGGATTGGTCCCAGCACTGAACCCTGTGGGATGCCATAGCAGACCCTAGTCCGTGTAGAAGAAACGTCAATAACATGGACAAACTGGAACCTGTCAGATAAGTATGACTTAAACCAGCCTAATGCTGTCCCTTCAATTCCAACAGTGTGCTCTGTTGTGCAATAATCCGTATAACGTGCTCGTTTAGTCAAAAAAAGGGGTTATTACCAACTGTCTTGAGGGACAGTTGCTAATAACCAGAAGGGTATTAACAAAGTTAATAAAATGAACAGGGCACCACCTGATAAATCAGGAAAAAGGACTAAACGGCACAATCAGTCTCAAAATGGCTGTTCTATGCGTGCCAGCCTGTGACCAGGTGTGGCGCTATAGAGCAACATAGGAGATGTGAGTCCGAGCACAGACCTCTGCAACCAGCAAATGTTACAAAACTGTGTAAAATAACCACAAACAACTTCTCTCATTAGAATATATCAGGATTTGTTAACACATGTATTAAAATGAACAAACACTTGAATCAAGACCCTGATATCCATTACCAAAGGATAACTAAACTATTATAATCAAACATTAAAAGGGAAAGAGAGTGTCCATGTCTGCATTATAGGTATATGTGCACTATAGGTATATGTGTGTGTGTGTGTTGGTATTTATGTATTAAAAGGACATTTTGTCAGGATACACACCACATTAGAAGGACATTTAGAATTAGCAGGACAGGGTTGGTGTCCTGCTAATTTTGAAAAAATTCTAAAAGCGTAGAAGTGTTTCTATTGGTCTGTAGACCCCAAATATTAAAAAAACGGAGATGACCTGTTAGTACACGAATACCTATACCTGACTTTGTGTATAATCTGTGTATCATCACAGTGACCCCTATAGTTTGGGTGATGTTATAGCAGGACCTCATGAATAATTCACACTTGTGTATGATTCTGAGCTTCTGATTGGCTGTCTGCAGAAAGGTCCTGCTAATTCTTACAATGTCCTTATAATTCATGTTTCTGTGAAAAGGTGTGTACCATTGATTTAAACACAGTTTTCCAAAAAGGGTCAGAGCTATATATCAGATAATGTTGCAGGCTGATTTGCATGGTCAAATGTTTGACTGTCACTGATAAAGTGATTACATAATGCCTGAGTTGTATGGCCAGGGATCATTATTTTGAGAGGAAGAAAGCTGTGTTTTTCTAGTTATCAGTACACACGTATTATTATCACCATGGGATTCCTCTCTTTGTCCTGAAATTGACACTGTTTAGATTCATTAAAAATCTGTCGCTCAGTGGTAAAGACAGGTTCCTCAGCTGCTCCACATACTGAAAGACAGCTGACAATAACTCAGTGTTAAAAATTCCATATTTGGTATACCAGTACTAGTTTCTTGTCACAGAGATTTCTGTATTAACTTCACAAGTTTACAGACATGTTGATTTTTTTTTTCTAGTGAGTTCTTTTACAAAACCTTCCAAAATTTGTAAACAAAATCACATGTGCACTAAGGTCATTCATTCATTGTAAGACATTCTGAGGCAGGGCAAGAAGGAAATGTTAAGGTAAGTAGGCTTATCTTCCATACTTCAGTTATTTTCATCATATTGATATTGATTTGGTGATGTCAGCATGAACAATTAAAGAAACTTTGAACATCATTGACATTAATTTAAAAAGGTGTAGTGATTTCTGTAATATGATTGGATCCAGGTCAGTTGTCCTGTTGTCCTCTAATTAAACTAAAAATATATTCAAAAAATTAAAATTGTAAGGGTTTTTTTAGGCCCAAATAGATAGAAAAACACAAAAAAGAAATTTAGACACTTTGTTCTTTAATTCTCAGGAGGATATAAGACTACATTGTATTATTATATTATACTTTTTTATATGATGCCTGCTTATGTGTATGAAATACCCTTTAGAAATGAATGTGACTTCATTTGACTGGACTTATTGTTAAGGGCAAAAAAGTTTGGTGAATGCAGTTTTCAAGTGGGAGATACCATTTGACTTGTGCCTCAAATAAAACTCCACTTTTTAATAAACTATTTATTGTATTTGGCTGAAATCAAACAGCAAAAATATCCCTCATAGTAAATTCTTCCCTTGGTTTCTTGAATAAATCCCAATTTGTTCTCTTTAGAAAAAGAGAACCTCTCCTCTTTTTCCGACAACCCCTCCTCTAACAACATTTTGGTACAGTCAGCCAGCTGTCCACATGCAAGCCCAGCTGCGCTAATTAATTACATCTCATCTACTTTGCTGGAGGTGCAGTGAGGCAGGTAAGGCACTTTTATACAACTGTAGTAAGTATATTTTGTCCCTTCAGCAACTAGGAAAAATGGTTCAGATTATCTGACGAAGGTTGGAAATGCCAAAGCGTCTTATTTAGTAGCAGTTTAGTTTGTTATTAGTGAGCGAGCCCTTGAATGGCGGGAGTTTCATTTGTGCGTCTTAGTCACACCTCGAGGACATTTGGCTTTACAGAGACTTTTCTCCGTGGTTCTTTTAATCACAGATGAATTGAAACAGTTATATTATTGCAGTTTAGTGCAAATATCATGTGTGGTTTAGAGGCTTCAGTGAAAAAAAGAAAAAACAGCAACCACTCATCAAATGATGATGATGTAATTTCATCCACCTGTGCATCTTCTCATGTTGGCCTAATTTATATTCTCTTTTGGCTTTACTTTATATATGTAAAGTATATGCACAAGTACAGAATAAAAATATTTGCACGCATTGGACATTGAATTGGTATATTATCTAATTTTTTATACTCTTAAAAATCATATAATCTGCTTTTTTAAAATCCCCAAATCCATTTTTTAGAGAAGTTTACTGTCTATTTAGAATGTCATAGGGACATAAACTACTTAATTAGAGCCATTTTCTACAAATACTCATTCTTTGCTTGCACTTGCTGTTTTTCCTTTTTCATTTTATCCACCATGACTAAGCCCTATTGCCAGATGGTAAATGATGATAAAGATATACCTCTAATGTGAATACTATTATGCCTCACTAACTGATTTGGATTCTTCATTGTCGGGTAAATGTACATTGTGGACATTCTCATTCAGTTTATCACAATACATATGTTATAATTATTATATTCTGGTATTTACCTTTGTTTACCTCACTTTAACTTTAAACCTGAATTGTTGGACCATGAGTCTGACACTTTTCCCCACGCCTAGGTATTTTGCAGCAAACACAATGTGCATGTGTCTCTTTTTAGTGAGCGTGTGGTTGAGATTGTGAGACAAGCATTAAATAAAAATGTGATGCTTCACTAAGATTTTGTTCTTAGATGCTAATGCACAAACTTAGCTGTGTTTGAAAATACTCTGCAGGTTTCCTGGCATGACTTACTGATGCACTGTTATACAAATTCCACCTTTTGTTGTCTCATTCAATTTTCAATTTCTCATTCTTTGCCCTCAAAATAATCTGTCATCTCACAAAATCCAAAAGTTACCCTGAACCATTTTATAAAATCTGATATAAATCACATTATATAATATGGAGTAGCTTCAGACATTAACATCTGGTCTTTGCAGGAGATGGCGACAACAAGGCCACAGAAGGCCAAAAGAAATCCTAAACAGGAAGCTACCTATTTTTCATCTTTGGGTAAAGACAAGGATGGATTCGACATAAAATACATCGATTCATTTAAAGGTGAGTTGCCATAGTACTCCTGTCTGTTTCTTTTTTACAGTACTATGAAAACATAGTTATGCATAAATTCTTTTGTAGATCCCAAAGGAGACAAGCACCATCCCAGAATACTCGTATAGGAAAACTTAAAGCCCCACTATGTAGGAATTTATGTTTGTGCTCTCTAGTGCCACTGCAGCATTATTGATATTTTCATAGTTCATCAAAGTGTGCATCAAGCCCCACACAGAGCTTAAAACTGTATCAGCATTGAAAAATAACCTGAGTCACTGACACCCTCTGACAACAGTATGCAAAAAAAAAAAACAAATAAACCCCAGAAAAACCTCTGTCAAAATGGACTGAATTAGATTAAAAAACTAGCAAGTTAACCAGTTTTTTGTTCAGGAAGAATAGCAGTTCATTACAGCGATCCCTTAGTTTTTGCAGTTAATAGGGAGCCGCGCTAACCCCCCCAATTCAAAATCCACAAACTGGAGCCAGCGTCCCCCTGAGCCTAAACAATGTGTCAAACAATGTCCTTTCCTTTTAGATTTCCAAAGAGATACCTTGTCAGTCTGCTGACGTGGGCATATGCAACTCCCTCAGTGGCAACACTGACCAGGTAAATTGTTGACTTTATTTTGAAATGATCAAGTCTTTCAAATTGTCTTCAGTAGTGTGTAGACACACAGGTGCTGTGTAATACTCAACTGGCCAGGTTCAGACATTAGGAGGACTGTGAGCTTTGTACATTGAAACAAACTCACATTCAGTGATTGTCCTTTGTCTGCTTGATGTCTAAGGAGCCTGCTGATGTGTCCGTGTGTTTCTCAATCCTGGACATCACTGATAAGGTAGATTTATCTTTCTATGTATTTCTCATATTCTAATTTTTGAGTTGCATGTCAACAATCTATACTTTTTTTAATAGGTGCTTTTATCACACTGTACCTAGTTGTATTAAACAACTATGAGAGATAAATACAAACTCACAAAATATCTTTTGATCTTTTACTTGCTTTCAAATAGTACCACAGTACATATCAAATACATTGTGATATTCAATACCTGATAAATAAAAGGTGTTTTGAATTAAGTGTCAGTTAGGATAAATTAATGTGATCCTCTAATTGCACTTTTTTGGTCAACAGAGCTGTGAACATGACTTGGTCTCAGAAGAGATAAGAAGTTTAGAAAAATGTGCCATATGTGAAGAACCTTTTGCACCTCTGAAATGGACTGGACAGAGATGTAAAGGTGAGTTTGATTTTGAATGTCTGTCCTAATCTATTGAGCATGAAATCACAGGAGCACTTTAAGAGAATCACAAAATTTATAATCTGACTATACTTTGGTAACATTTGGTTTGGTACTGAGTTGGTGACACTAATTTTCTGTTGCCACATCGAATCTGTGCTGATTCTGTTCTGCTAAGTTGTAGGTGCAACATCCCCATTTCAGAATTAGTTGGACTTTCAGAGCAATCCATATTTAAGACATTGTCTGCCATCATGACTTCCATACTTTTCCGCATACACATGGTTTGCTG
This sequence comes from Hirundichthys speculiger, assembly GCA_018398805.1. Lineage (NCBI taxonomy): Eukaryota > Metazoa > Chordata > Actinopteri > Beloniformes > Exocoetidae > Hirundichthys > Hirundichthys speculiger. The sequence goes on from JAGFBZ010002938.1 coordinate 55,499, forward strand.
ACCGCCATTTATCTGGTTAGTAGTGACATTCAACCAAAAGGAGTAATTAGTTTGCTATATCCCTTGAACACAATAGAAAAAAGATCTCTGCACATGCAAAAAACATATATATTATTACAAAGGGCAACCAATACTTTTTGTGCTATTTACTGCCTCTGAAATAAGGTGCCAAAACACATGAAAAACTGTTTTTTTCCCCATGTTTGTTTACAAAACATGATACAATTTTTAGCCTCTCAATGCATTAATCAGGTGCCCTTTGAAAGGCTAGATCTAACAAAAATGTTAAACTCTGGTGAACATCTCCATTGTGATCTAGTAATCAATTTAATCCAATGTATTTGTTGTAAAAAAAAATGGACCGTTGTGATGATAATCAATTTACTTCAACTCCAATTTATATCATTTGCAACTGCACTTACTTACATTATTTCCAATAATGGGACTCAAAAAAGTGGTCTACAAATGAGCATCCTTTGTAGAATTGTCACTGTTGTGAAGTACATACACTGACTTTATTAAATCTTTCTTAATGTTCTCTGTCTAGTTTGCTACCAGTCCTGGCACAAAACCTGTTATGTTAAACATGTGAAGAACATCACTGAACCTCTGGCAGTGGTAAGTGTTTGAGCTTTATTACTTTTCAGTAATATGCTTTCCAAATACACAAAATAGTAATACTTTCTTTTTATTATTAGCCTTCTGAAGAACAAAGTTCAAGTCTGGTGTCACTATCAAAAGAGGAATATGTGCCTGATTCCTGCAGTGGTTCAAGCAGCTCATGGGAAGACAGATCAGAGCTTTCAAAATTGAGTCGCAAACATTTGGAAGTACAGAATTTTGAGGTGTCCACGAGTAAGTCTGCTTCAAAACAGAAAAGGCGCTACCAAGAACATCTTGTAGATGAAGAGAGCAAATTGGTTCCTGAAGCTGCAGGATCATTTCCTGATGATACAATTGCCACAAATCAGCAGGTTGAAGCTGGGAAAAATGGTCATGCTGAAGATGTGTTTAAGGATGGCGTTGAAGCTGAGGGCAAGCAGATCTTGAACACATCCTCCTCTCTCAGAAATAAAACTTACTGCTACATTTGTGGAAAACCACAGACAAAGTTTACACGACATTTAAAAACTCATGAGAAGACACATGCTGATGTTGCTCAAATTTTGTGTCTTCCAAAGAAATCCAAAGAGCGCATGAAAATGCTCATTAAGCTATGCAACAAGGGAAACTACAACCACAACAAAGAGGTTGTATCAAGTGGAGCTGGATTGCTAAAACCTAGATGCACAGCCAAGAACAATTATAATGCTAAAGACTACGTGCACTGTATGCACTGCCAAGCACTACATCTCAGAAGAGATCTGTGGCGACATGTTCGAAAAAATGTTCTTCAAAACAAGTTGAAGCCAACTCAGAGATTGGAAGAACCAGGGTCTTGTCTCTGGCCACTATGTCTGACTTGGCCCTGTGTCAACAGGTATCACCAGGTGTTTGGAAGCTGTTCACTACGATGAAAGATGATGACATAACTGCTACAGTGACTTCTGCATTCTTCAGCTGGCTCAGTCATTTTTTAACAAATATGGACATGATCCCACCAAATATGACTACATTCGACAGAAACTCAGAGAAATTGGAAGACTTCTGCTGACACTTGCAAAGACTTCTCAAAACATACTCTTGAGGATGCTGTAAGACCTGCAAATTTTTAAGTGGTTGTTCAGGCTGTCAAGAAAGTGTCTGGGTTTAATGAAGAGAAGCACTGCTACCAAACTCCAAGCCTTGCGCTGAAGTTGGGTCACTCATTGCAGAAGATAAGTGACACTGTACACTGCAGAGCGCTAATGGCAGAAGACGGTGAGCTGGTAAGTCAATGCAGACTTTCAAAACCCTGTATACTAAAAAGTGGTCTGAACTTGTTTCACTCATTACTTTAACTACGTTGAATGAGAGACACTTTAACAAGTCTTTCACGCTGCCTTTCATAGAAGATGTGCAACGTCTTCACCAACATCTTGAGAAGACAGCAGTAGAAGCATTGAAGAACTTGGAAAAGATGTCATCACCACAATCATATGGTGAACTGTGTAAAGCAACTATGGCAAACATAATCCTAATTAACCGGCGTCGTGGAGAAGTTTCGAAAATGCAACTGAAAGGCTTTCTTGAGAGGGACACAAGTGCCTTACATGAAGATGTTGCTGTTGGACACAACATTTGAACTCAAACTCTGTAACCACTTCAGTCGTGTGGAAATCAGGGATAAAAGAGGATGAAAGGTGGCTGTATTGCCGTCACCAGACATGATTAATGCTTTAACACACCTAATAGGTAAAAGAAAAGACTGGCATTCCAAAGGAAAACCCATTCCTCTTCACAAGACCTCATTGTCTGACCCCTTACAGAAGACAGGACTGTTTAAGACTTCATGCAAATGAATGTGGGGCTAAAAACCTGGAACTCTTTAGATCGACACAGTTACGAAAACATGTTGCGACGCTATCACAGGTCCTTAACCTCAGGAATCACGAGTTGGACCAAGTGGCTGACTTCCTTGGCCATGATATTCGTGTCCATAGAGAGTCCTACAGACTTCCAGAGGTGACAACCCAGCTGGCCAAAATATCAAAACTACTGCTTGCCATGGAGAAAGGGTCTTTTGCAAATCTTCCAAGGCAAAACACTTGATGAGATGGAAATTGAAGGTACTACCATTTAAAGTTACAACAATTTTAACTATCTTCAACAAATACTTGACGTAGCAAAATGGGACATTGTGTCTGTAGGCAATCTATAGCTTTTCATCCTCATAATTTGTCAAGTTAATATAATTCCTTTTGTCAGATAACCTGGAGTTGACTGATGTTGAGCAAAGTGAGGAGAGTGAGGTCGAGGAAGAAGATCCTCCCACACATCCACAGACTGACAAAGGTGAGTATGCTGTGATTTTTCCCAATATGAAATTTATGAGATTTGTAAAATCACATGAGCAATGTTGTACTTTTCTACAACAGGGATGAAGGTTTAGAAATAATATGTGATGTATTCAGAACAACTTTTACTTTTCCTGTTCACAGTTACCGATGCCAATCGGGTAGGCACATCTCAAGGTAAAGGGGCAGTAGAAAGGTTTTCAACACAGCAGCCACTTCTGAAATTATTTCTTGTCAGTCATCACCACCTTCTTGTAAAGGGGTCATTCCACCTCAAATCAGCAGATTAGAAAAAAAATTCCCGCTTGACCATCTCTGATTTGCTTGATTTATTTTTTCTTTTGAACTTTGACTATAATGTAGTAACTTTGGGCAATATTAGCCTGGTACTAGCGATAACTTTGGATTTATAAATTTTTGAAAAAGTGCCCGTACGGCCATTTTTGTGACATTCCTAACGCTTTTAAAATTATTACCATTTTTGAGGGGCTGTATCTTTGAAACCGTACAAGCTAGAGAGCTGATTTTTTTTATGCTGTTAGTCCTGTATGTGCACTCTGTATGGGGTCAGTTTCAGGTGTCTATTCATTGCTGTTTGTTTTAAAATAAATTTCAAACATCCAAAATAAATTTCACTCGCTTTGTGCGGTTCACATTTCAAGTCCCCATTTGGACCCCTTGTAATAGTAGCTGAGACTTACTTTTTTTGTTGAACAATCTCCTTCTCTTATAGAATAAAAATGCATAAAGAATTTGCAGAAACAATTGTATTTTAGTTCTCATATGACCCAGCAAAAAACGAATTTTGCATTTTATTGTCGATATTCAATTGGCAATTGACAAAATATGACAAGATGTACCAAAAAACTAAATATACTACCAGAAAGTTAATGACAATATCTGTTTATATACAAAGTTTCAAGTTGGTACTATGTCTCTAAGTTACCTAGAAAAAATTCTGAAATTGAGCATTTTTGCCGTTTTTCGAATTATTGAGAACTTGTAGAATATCACCAGAGAAAGTTTTCAATGTACATTTCAGTATACAGGCTGTACTTCTGCATTGTATTGTCTTGTCTGGACATGTTTGCTGATCTCAAATGGACAAGGCCTTTCAAACAAAATAGTTTGCTGCATGTTTTATTCCTCCCTGTCCATGCTGTGTGAAAGTTTGGTGAATGACTCAAGCAAAAGTGTTTTGTTATTTATACTAGATAAACATGATCAATTGTGTAGCAAAATTACCAGTACTGGTAGTGCTATGCTGAATAGCCACAGCTGAAGTTTTAACATATTAATAAATGTGTAAATATAGAACTTGTAGTAACACAAATGCCTTGGCATTCAGTGCATGACATCATGCTTATGTCATCAGAAAATTCAGTGAGCTGTTCAGTTGATCAATAGCCATTGTAGACCAAGCTTCAAAATCGAATGCAGTAATGTGAAATCTTTGAAGATGGCAGAGAACTTGGATACTTGTACAATTGGGAAAAAAAAAACTTTGTTCAGAACAGGATTGCCATAAACTGGACTTTGTCCAAAGTCTGAAACGGTCAGTATAATTTTGGTTTTATTATGTGCCAGCTTGATGTTCATTCCTTTATTCATATAATTAAGTGATGCAGGAGTAGTGTACAATACCTCATATTATCATAATTATTTTCTTACAGTCCAAAGGAGTTGATCAATGTACAGGATTTATCTGAACATGACCGAGAAATGCTGCTTCACAGGTGTGAATTTTTTTTTTTCTGCAGTTCAATTTGCAACCCTTAAAGTTGATTTGGAGTGGTCTCTACAGCACTTCATGGAGACTTGCAGGTGGGCCCATGCTTGTACTTGGGTCTACAAAAAGAAGTGCTGCCGAGACTTTTGAACTTGTCACTCTCGATTATTATCAACCATCACTTTCTGCAGCTAAATGTTTTTCTTCACTGATCCTCATTCCATATCAAGATTCCATATCAAGATATTTGCCATTTGTGAAATTTAAAGTTCTGCACACAAAACAAGCATATTCTTGAAATTTCAAAAAAACGGCAAAAATGCTCGATTTCAGAATTTTTTCTAGGTAACTTAGAGACTTAGTACCAACTTGAAACTTTGTATATAAACAGATATTGTCATTACCTTTCTGGTAGTATATTTAGTTTTTTGGTACATCTTGTCATATTTTGTCAATTGCCAATTGAATATCGACAATAAAATGCAAAATTCGTTTTTTGCTGGGTCATATGAGAACTAAAATACAATTGTTTCTGCAAATTCTTTATGCATTTTTATTCTATAAGAGAAGGAGATTGTTCAACAAAAAAAGTAAGTCTCAGCTACTATTACAAGGGGTCCAAATGGGGACTTGAAATGTGAACCGCACAGAGCGAGTGAAATTTATTTTGGATGTTTGAAATTTATTTTAAAACAAACAGCAATGAATAGACACCTGAAACTGACCCCGTAAGGAGTGCATATACAGGGCTAACAGCATTAAAAAAAAATCAGCTCTCTAGCTTGTATGGTTTCAAAGATACAGCCCCTCAAAAATGGTAATAATTTTAAAAGCGTTAGGAATGTCACGAAAATGGCCGTACGGGCACTTTTTCAAAAATTTATAAATCCGAAGTTATTGCTAGTACCAGGCTAATATTGCCCAAAGTTACTACATTATAGTCAAAGTTCATAAGAAAAAAATATCAAGCAAATCAGAGATGGTCATGTGGGAAGGTCCTGTTGAATTGAGGTGGAATGACCCAAAGATAAAATGAATGATTGAGGATCCACCCATTGCTTCCCCCATCAATGAGCATCTTCAAAGTGCTTATTTAGAAAGCTTCCCCTTATAAATATGTGGTCCCAGAGACAGTTGTTTTTTTGTTGCTATTTAATCTTAAAATTGTGATCCTCTATTTTATTTTCTACCTGTTTTGGCAGCAGTAAGTGAAAATAAAGAATTGAAGGCCAACAATCCAGCAAAGGCCAGCAGAAAAGTAAAAGTGAATGAACAATGAGGTAAATGCTGCTGCAAAACATATACAAGTCTCTCCATTTAAGTCCCTTAAAGTATGGAGTCATAACTCAGAAGCTTAGTCAAAAATAAAAAAAACTTACCTTAACCACCAGAAAGCAAGATAGAGACTGCAGAGATCTTCCTGTAGGAGACTGTATTCTTTCAACTCAGTTAGCTCATTGTTGCTTCTGAATTAATTAAAACAATTAAACACAAATGTATCAGCCATCACCATGTTACATCATTCAGTCCCCTGGTCTCAGTGGAAAAACTTTAAGTAGTGAGCATAAAAAAATTAAGCATTACAGTAAATACAGACACCATTTATATTTACTCTTTTAGTAGTATCTTTCAATGCCAGTATTACGAGTTTAGGAGATCAGAATGAGTGCAAAAAAGTGGGATTAACCCTCCCTTTTCCCCTTACATTTGCAGTGACAAACATATGGAATGTTGGGTGTTAAAAAACTGCATCATGATTTTTTTAATGGTCTGTTTGTCTGTTTTTGTAGTCTCTTTGGAAAATGCAAGGAGGGCACCAGTGGTGGGAGGTTGCAGCTATAATGAGACATTTTGAAGGACATATCAGAGAGGGAAGGCTGGCCGCAATGATTGAATGCAAACAGTGCAAGACAGCGGAACATCCCACTCTGGCTGATCGCTCTGTCCAAAATATCAGAGACATTGTCAGAGACAGGAATCGGGGAATAACTGCGAAAAAAAAAAAATGAAATTCTTGTTCACAGTTACCAGCAAAATGTTAGTATTAATTGTTGCAGCGTTTTTTTTGTTGTTGTTTGTGTTGACACTTTAAAGGTGCGGGTTGCTGCAATGATCTCACAAATGAAGAATATTCAAGTATATGTTAACATGTAGTGCTTGAAAAGAATAAGTCTACCTCCTTTCTTTTACTTACAATACAGCCTCCTGATATCTGATTTGATGTTATTTGAGGTTTCAATTATTATTATAATGGTGGTTGTTGTTGTTTTTGTTGTGTGCAGTATTTAGTTAGCTAGGGACAGATATCACTCTGCATTCGGTATTATAAAAAACAGGAAAGCACTTAAGTTTAAATCTATCAAGGATAATCAAAACAGAATGCTTGCATGCCATTAGACTGTTTAATTGGACTACTGTACTGTTTTAAAGAAAAGTCTGTTCATGTCTGAGTAAATTCAACTTGTTCACTCAATTGTAAATGTGTAAAAAGGTCACACTGGACAGACATACATTGTCCTTACAAACAGCATTTTGTATATGTTCAGTATGTATACATACAGCGCCCTCACTGTATGTAGGCTATTCATTTGTGTGTGTGTGTGTGTTAAGCCATGTTCTATTTATTCATGTTTGACCCTTTAATTCGCCTACATTACATATTTGTGTGTTGTTCAGCCACGGTCCTCTCAAATCAACTTACTTCTATCATCAATTACCATTTGAGTTGTGGGCAGAGCTAAGTACCTAATTAACATTTGTCCTCTAAATACAGCATTAAGTCAGGTTATTGCATTTTGAGTTCTGTAATGTGTATTCAAAATTTGAAGTGAGATTTGGGATGTGTAGCTAAACTAGATTTTTTTTTAATTTACTACATCTTCATAGCACAAGTAGAAAGGGGTGTCCCCATAGTGTTGCAAAAAACTGGTTTGTAAAAACTGTCCTTCTAGTTCACAAAAACCCGTATAGGTGTGTGTGGTAATGTGAGAGGGATGTCCAAGATGGCCGCCGGCTCGAATGATAGGGCGCCACAAGATGGTGGACGGGGCCATGCGGTACTCCTGTCCTGACAAAGATGGCCGCCAAGTCGCGCGATAGGGTGCCACAAGATGCTGGACGGGGCCACGCGGTATTCCTGCCGGACCAAGATGGCGGATGAAGTCACGTGGTGGCCCTGCCCTAACCAAGATGGCCACCGACTCGCGCGATAGGGCGTTACAAGATGGCGGACAAAGTCACGTGGTGACGTCCTCACGGAGGTGGTTAGTACGGGAAAAAAAAAAAAAAGAGTAAAGAAAAGAACAGAGTGAAATCAACAAAGCGAAGGTGATTCCTAACCGCCGATGCTGTGATCGCTCCTGAACTTCCATACAGGTTGTTTGGAAACACGGTGATCACGTGGGTAAATACACACCGGCGGATTACTGGTGGGATCAATCGTAAACAGTATCACAGTAAGCACAGAAATATTAACTAAGCTAAGTAACTCTGCCCAGACACAAAAGCCTCTTACTTGGATCGCTCCAGAAGCGATCAATGGCGTTGTAGAGTCTGGGGAAGATGATTGGTATGAGTACGGCTAAGCCGCTGTTGGTTTACACTCCGCAGGTGGTCACAAGAGCAGGCTCTGCTTTGTCCTGGCTCTCTCTCGGCTTCCGTGGAGGTGCAGGTTGTGGCGTCTCAGCACAACCGGGTCCTAGAAGGTGTGTGGAGCCATTGCGTCTTCCCGTGGCGGCACCATGCCTCATTCGCACCAATGTGCGCGGGTCACTCGTTGTGCTGGCTGGACGGGGCGCGTGAACCGGTCTTCCTTACTGGTGCCTGACTAGCGCGTCGCTGGATGGCCTCGTGGTTGCTAGCTGGAAGCTGTGGCGGGCCGGGGTAGGCCCGAAAGAGGTTGCTTTGATCCAGACATCTTGGCAAACTATAGACTAATATCTGACTTCCATTTATCTCTAAAATTCTGGAAAAAATAGTTGCTAGCCAAAAAAGCGTGTCATTCATACTCCTTAACAGTAGATGGCGATGATGCCCTGTAATGTGAGTTGACACCCGCCAGTTAACACCATAGAAAAAGACCTGCAAAGTTTGTTTACATATGTTGAGCATGGCGAAACACAGATACAACAAAGAATATATATATGAGATATGGATTTTCTTATCTTGAAGACAGAGGTCAGTGAGTGGTTATTCAGCTAAAACTATATATTTTGAGTTCTTTTTGAAACTACTGCACAGTGGTTGCACTGTTTTATTTCATGTTTGTGCATAAAAGCACTATTGAGTCTTAAAAATGGCTGTTACTGAAATGTTGTGTTTGTTATGTCAGCTTTATGATTAATGCTTAAATAAGTGACTAGATAGTTTTAATAGGAAATTGTTATATATTCAGGAAGTGGGTACTCAGCAAATGCTACATATTTGAGTTATTTTTGAAACTACTGCTCAGTGGTTGCACTTTTTTATTTCATGTTTGTGCATGTTAAGTTTGTTAAAAAAGGCTGAAGTTACTGAAGTGAAGTGTTTTGGATTTAATTAAAATACAGCTAATTGAGCATCAAAGGGAATATTTCTCCCTTGAAGTCATTTCGTTATGCCATTTTGGTTTTTGCTGTTTTGGTTCACCAATATTTATTTTTTTTGTGTGTGTAGCATTCTGTGATATTCTATTTTACTATCTCCGATTCAAACTGCACGATCTTTTCATTCAATATATTTGAGAAGTTGGAAATTTTCCTTGATTTGGGTCACGGCTTGTCATTCAGGGTGATGGTGGGTCCTGAAGCCAAACCAGTTGAGAACCACTGGTCTAAACTACATTGTGTAGAGGCTAATAGTTATAGCCATAGTTGTAGGAGCTAAGACTTGAGTAGCTCGTCTTCTTAATCACAGCTTTGTCATAGTTATGCTGCTATAGGCCTAAGTTGCAGGGGGACACCAACATTATCTGCTGAGTGGTGTCTCTACTGCTCTTCCCCCTTTCCTTCCCTTTCTTCCTCCCTTTTTCCTCCTCCAGCTCATTCATAATTAATTGGGAGCACCTAGTTACTGTAACTGTGCTCCATATTCTCCTGTGGTTTGTTGTGCTGTTTTGCCCCCCCCCCCCCTATTTTTTTTTCTCTGTATGTTTGCAGGCCAGAGTTTCCTGGGTTGCATGCTGACTTGCAATTCCATTCTTTAGCTATCCCGGGGTTTGCCTCCACTTGTGTATGTGGATGTGTTCGGGGTGCCGACTGGCGTGGTGATCGGCGACCTGGTCCTCTGACCATCTCATCCCTGTGCTGCTACCTCCATCTGTTTATGTTTATATGGTCATTACATTCAGTCATTTGTGTGCTCTCTTCTCTCTGTCCTACACCCTCTCTCTGTCCTGTCTCCCCTCTTTTCTTTCTTTACCCGGTTGGCCTTCAGCAGGAAGGTCCCCCCATATGAACCAGGTCCTGCTCAAGGTTTCTTCCTCTTAAAGTGGAGTTTTTCCTTGCCACTGTTTGACTTAAAGATTTTTTTTCTCCCTCTGTGGGAGTTTTTTTTTTTTTACCTGCCATTATCCTTGTTTAGGATTCAATGTTATTTTTTAGTTAATGATATTTGCTCGGGGGTCATGCTCTGGGTCTCTATAAAGCGCCTAGAGACAATTGACATTGTAACAGACGCTATACAAATAAAACTGAATTGAACTGAATTGAATTGAATCTCTGTGTGAGATGAAATTTTTATTCTCTCTATTGGGTATTAGTGACTTCAGATGAAATAGAAAAAAACTGAATTCTTCTTTCATGGCACTACACTAGGGTCTCTGTAGACTCAATCAATGACAAGAAATATATGGCTTGTTTCCTCCTGTGGAAAAGCATTTCTTTATCACACACACAGTACACAGTGACATGCACACAAATACTTCCCACTTGGCAATTAAGCCAAGGATTTATTGTGTTGGTGCTGCAGTAAGAATTTACAAGAAAATGCTGTCAGCTCTGTGATCCATGGATTCTCCAGGACACACCCACCCCATAATGCTATAATTCTCATTCCAGGAGCTGAAGTCATACACTGTATTTAACTGTGATTGCTCAGTCTGCTCATCATGCAGTGAGCAGCAGCAAACGCTGGGATAAGCATCTTTTGCATTATATTTATGACGTTAATATTTTCCCTTTACTACATCTACTTTAAATCAGCGGTTTTTGCCAAAATAGAAGGGTAATCAGATCAGAAAAGTATTTTTGGCTATACTAAATGAAGTGACACATATTTGAAGTGCTCCCAAGGCTTTAACAGAAACCTCCTGTTTGAAACATGTGAGTAACAATGATGGTAAGCAACCACTTATTTTTGGGAAATTGATAGTTTATCAATGAATATTCAGAAACTGAACAGCTCTGAATTCTTGTTTTATTTAATAAAAAAGAAGAGGGAGGCTGTGGTTCAGTGGGTAGAGTCGGTTGCCTCCTAACTGCAAATTTGGAGATCTTATCCCGAAGGCCTCGTCCCTGTCACGTGTTAAATTGTCCTTTGGCAGGATAATGCCCCCAACAACTGCAAAACCCTGCTACTAAGTGGCCACAAGCCAGTGCTGCCTTAGTGTTGGACCCAAGCCTGGATAAATGAGGGAGGTTTTGTCAGGAAAAGCCCAGGCTAAATCGATATTTGGAACACAAAGATCTGCTCTGGTGACACCTAAAGGGGAAAAGTCATAAGATGAAGTTAAAGACCACATAAAAAAAGAAAATGATTCTGAATATTTCATTAACAGTGACACGAAGCAAGGGGAAATTTAAAAATTAAAATTAAAATTAAACAAATATGTTTTAAATCCTCAACTTTTAAATATGTTTTTAATTACTGTAATATATTAATGACATGATTTAAAAACATTAAGAAGTAACAAAACAAACCAGTTCAGTGTTATTCTACTGTCATCTTAACTTAATATGACAAGTGTCACCTTATTTGTTGACCCCTTACGTTAATGTCAGAACATAGCTTCTAGTCCTGTATGTTGATCACAGTTGTGATTAAAGGTTAAGGTGGGCCGCGGAGATTTTTCACATTTCAAATTGGGCCTTGGTATTCTGAAGTTTGGGAATGGCTGAATTAACCTAACACACATATCTTTGGACTAATATTTTTTTAAATTATATATACTGTATTATAACTTTAGTTCTTATTTTTAACTCTGAAAAAAAAAAACACATGCCTGACTGTTCTTCACTTCCCAGCCCTTTTCTGCTTCTATTTTCTGAACAAATGAGGTCACAAACAGTTTGCGCTAAGAACTTCCTCTCCTTCTCAGACTCTGTTTTAGAGTGGCCATGTGAAAAACAAATCACATTTCATATTTATTTCTGTGACAGTAGCTTTAGAAAGCCACAGTGGAAAACTGACAACTCTTTGAGCATTTTGGAAAAGCTTAGCGTAGACAGGAGTGCTCTGTTAGTGGAGCGCTCAGTGAGGAGGATTCAGAGTTTCAGATGGAATACAACAATCTAGCTGTTGTATTATGACCTGCTGGTGAACGTCCTGGTAACATACATAAGACCTGTAGCTTAACAGCACTCTTGTGACTGTATTTTTCTATGACTGTTTTCTGTTTCTGGTCACTCTTATTACTGGAAAATAATATGGACTTTTTCACAGTTGTCACAGATGGCTCACAAATTTCCTGTTTTACTTCTTCACATACTGCAATTCTCTTTGCACCGACAAATGAAAAAGAAGTGTCAGAACATGATAATTTATCATTAGATATTAACAGGTAAATACATCCTCTGATGAGCAACAACCTGGAACAATATTTTTTTTATGTTAAGATATCAGCTCGAATTTCATTTAAAGGGGTATTTGAATACTTTACTTTTAGGAATCATAATCGAGCTCTCATTATTTACCATCTCTACTATTGACAAAAATAAAATTTACGACTCCCATCCTGGTTGTCTCTTGCAACTACTGCTTATCATGTTATGGCATTATGTCACACATCAGTGTTGATGAAACCAGCCAACGAGGTAAAGCTTCAGTGGACATCATGGCAGGGGTGACTTGGAGGCTCAAGAACCTAAAGACACAAAAGAAAATGAGGGAAAGTCCAAGCAAGAAACCGAAGAAGAATCAGTCTCGGATGGTGTTGAAAAAGCAACTTTACTTAGAGACACCCTCTGAGATAAAATGTGCTGCTTTATGAAGAACTAAGCCAAACTGCACAAGTGGGAAAAACGTATTTCCTGCATAATCATCTTTAGCATCAAGATCTTGAATTGTTTTCTGCATGATGTTATCAGTCGCTCACATTTCTCTTACATTTTGGTCCGCTCTTCCGCATCGCTTCAATTCACTGAGTTTTGTTGGCATTTGTTTATGAACATGTCTCTTAAGTTTTTGCCACAGCATTTCAGTGATTTTGAAGTCTGTGCTTTGACTGAGATTGTTTTCACATCTGTGGGTTCTACACCAGATTACACTGTATCGTTTTTCAGTTGCTTCAGTTCCTGTTCACAAATGTTGTTTTCACTCGTGGCCAAATGGCGCAGTACAAGCCACGTGACAACGGCCACAGCCATCATTGTTTAATAGTCATGTTTCTATGACAACTGGCCTGAAGCGAAGCGTTGAAGAGCATGGTGACACCAAAACTACAGGCTTTGACCAAATGTCAGCCATATTTTCTACATTGTTTATACAAACTATAAACTGTACAATTTGTAAATGAAGCACGATTGCGGCTGGAAGACGTTTGGGTGTGACTGCTATTGTTATTTTTTTTTCTGCCATTTTTGTTTGTGTTCTCCTCCACAACCCAGAATGCACCACACAGCCCTCAAGGAAAACCTTTTTAGCTCAAACAAGTATACCCCGTTATTGAGTTGAATTGTGGTCATTAAGCTTTCACGGCACAAATGGACGGCATCTGAGTTCACTGATAGCTGTATTGAGCCCAAGTTGAACGTTTTCACCTGTGTTTATTTCTGACTCCTGAATGATGGACCTTTTTTTTTTTTTTTTTTTTTTTTTAATAATGGCCTTAAAACACTTAATGAATTTGTCAAATTAATGATGAGCAAAAATTGCTTCCGTAAGATCATTACTTATGTCTTTCATTCTTGACTTTGTGTGAACGCACACGACTGCTTCAGAAAACTGACAAATTATCTGCTTTTCTAGAGGTCTGCCAATCTTCTGATGATCAATTAAAACAAGGGTATCTGGTTAGTTCTTCTTGCCAATTAAGTTCTTTAGTCTTATTTAAGCAGTATGCTCTACATGATCTGTACCCACATAGAACCGTTACCCACAGTTCATTGTGACAAAAGCCTCATATTCTCTCTTTCCTATATCAAGGTAACGTTGAATCATCTGTGATTACAAATTTATCTGATTATGTTTACTAAAGAATGTGTTGTCCTGTACCATTTCAAAAAGTCAATGGTTGAATAGCAGCAGCAGAATTTTTGGTTTTTTAATTATTATTTCTTTATTCTTACAGTTGGTCTCATTTTTTTTTTTAAAGTTATTTAAAGTCATTTTCAAGAGAGGCCTCTTTTACACAATAAAAATATTACAGTTTAAAAAAGTAATAAAAATAATAGAGAATATAGTTCTTAAGTGTCAACAATTAAGGAATACAGACATCAACATAAGAGAATAACAAACAGAAATTCATTTAGATTCATTATTCCATCATTTTCCATTATTAATCTATTGTGCTTACAGATATACTCTCTAGTTCTTTTAGTAAAAGTCTGAATTCAGACCCTGATCCTGATGAAGCTGGTTCCAGGTGAAGGGCCCAGAGTAGGAAAACGCCTTCTTACCAAGCTCAGTGGGTTCTGCTGGGACGCTGAAGATAACAGGAGCCTGGGAGCGAAGCCTGTGGTGGTGCTGTTTCTGCATCATGTAACATGACATATACGATGGTATCAGATAGAGGATGGGTTTGTGAATGAAAGTATACCAATGTAAAAGTCTGCAGATGTGTAGTGATGGACACTTAGCCAGAGAATAAAGGGTGCAAGAGGTTTACTACCTATGAATCTCAGGGCTCCATGATAGACTGCATCCTCATTCCTCATTCTTATACATGATGTCGCTGTTATCGATATGGGTCAAGAAGGTGGCAGAAACACAAAGGCAGTTTTCCAGATTTCAGGAATGACATTTTGTTGTATGGATAAATTAAATAAATATATTTCTGGTTAGAGGAAGTAAGGGATAAGATTGTCAGGCCGAACAAAGTAATCATTTCCTTCTCATACATCATTTACAACATAATTTTCAATTTAAAAACCTGTCACTGTTTTGACTGAACAGGTCTGACCATACCACCAAGAAAGAATATTTTTTATTAGAATATATTGTTTAACAAATTAGAAATTGAAATATAAACATTGTTTTAAGACAATAGTTCTATCCTGGCAATAAAAGCTGAAAAAAACCCATGAAGAAGCAGAAATAGTATTGTAGTCTGACTTAGCAAAGAAAAGTAACTATTCGCCCTTGTTAAATAAGAGTAATTATTCTTTGAGAAGATGAAAGCTAGTGAGTCAAGAAGGGGTTGGATGTAAAGGAGACCATCAATCTTTAACACTTCAGCGGTGATTTTTATCAATTGAGATTAAAAAGGAAAGGAAAGACAAATCCTCTATATGTAATAAAGTTAACTGATAACTGAATACACAGCCACATACATACATACATACATACATACATACATAAGGGGCAGAATGGTGGCTTAGTGGTTAGCACTGTTTCCTGACAGCAGGAAGGTTCCTGGTTTAAACTTCAGCAGGGGCCTTTCTGTGTGGAGTTTGCATGTTCTCTCCGTTCTTGCGTGGTTTTTCTCCGGGTACTCCAGCTTCCTCCCACAGTCCAAAGACATGCATGTTAAGTTAATGTCCAGGGTGTACCCCTGCCTTTCGCCTGAAGAGAGCTGGGATAGGCTCCAGCAGATTCATGTGACCCATATATATATATATATATATATATATATATATATATATATTTATATTTATTTATTTATATGCTTTTGAATTCCTATAATCATTTATTAAGAATTTTGACTTCTCAATTCTACAGTATTACTCGTGTTTGGTCAGATGGATGTCTTTGGGGGGGTCATGGTACAATTTCATATCAAATACTCTATCGCCCTCATGTGGTGCCTGGGAGAACTGGACTTTATGATATATGTCATTCTTTTCTCCTTGAATTCTTTCTTAATGCTTCAAACCAAGAAGAAGTACTGCACCCTGTACTTGCACTACTCATTGTTTTTTTTTTTTTTTTTTTTTAATAGGGGGTAATATAATAGGGCTTTGAACAAGTGTTATCTAGTGGCTCAGCTTGTCAAAGAATTTTTCAGATTAGTTTTGAGGAAAAGAGTGGAATTTGTTGCTCACAGTGTGCCACCTTTAAAATTAAAAACAAATAGACTAATGTCCTTTCCTTACAATGTATTACCATTTGTGGATTTCAAAGAAAAAAAAAATTAAATCAAAACTGCCTTTCGCCGGACGAGTGCTGGGATAAGCTCCAGCAGATATCCGTGTGCAGGACTAAACGGGTATGGATAACGAGTAGATGGGGGTACTGAGACTTTTTTTTTTTTTTAACAGATATAAAAGCAAAGGAACACCTGGCTATGTTTGCAGTTGATGCGGGGCAGGTGATTAGTATCTTCAGCCATGATGCACAGTTGCAGAGTTCTGTGGACCTCTTCCTCTGAGGACCACATGCTTGAAACATAGTGGTTGAAATAGCTCCACCCAGAGGAGCATATGTAAGTAAGAAGATTTTACAAGTCAACAAACCTGATATAATACGATACAGCTGTGTTTGTGCTCTGTAGATTGACAGTGGGGATTAACAGTTAACCAAGAAAAAAAAAACCTTGGGTTCTTAAGGTATACAGTGACATTCCTGAATTGAATAACACACACTGAATATGGAGGTCTGTTTAGATTCTGGGATAGGTTTGCTATCAGCACGGCATTATGAGTGACAGAACATGCTACCATCACTTCCAGAGTTTCTGGTCCTGTGACCGACAAAGGGGTCAGTGGAACTGTGCCATGTGGATAGTTTGTTAAAGTCAAATACACATGACAACTAGTATTAAAGCCCAAAATACGAACTGAAGTCAACGTTGCTTGGTACCAGCTAATCTGGAAAAAACAATAGAAGTAGAATTCAAATTGTCACTGCATCCTCAGAAGGAGGATCAAAAACCCACAACCCACAATTACAAGTGAACTCTTAAACTGAGATTGAGCTACCTTCACCAGAGAGTTAATCTGGGTTATCACAGAATGAACTTCTTTGTAATGTGATAAATCACTTGTTCAAGAATAGCTTCTGATGTATTCACGCCCATGACTGGAGGCCTGCCAAACAAAGTCTCAAATGTTTGATTGCCACAGGCCTCATGCTGTGTTATTTTCATCAGGAGGTCATATGTTCCCAGGAATGAGGACATGGACCAAACCAGAACAGGCTGATCCACAATGACAAGATCAACTCAAGGAGACAGAAAGAAAGCGTTCAGTCCACCTTTGATTATTTCTGTTTGTGTTGATTTTAATCTAATCTTGCTTTTTAAACTTTATTTACATTTGGGGTTTTATAAAGAAAAAAACATTCTCTCTTAGAATTTTATTTGAATGAAAAAGTAGTTACAGCAACTGTATTTGAGTACAAATTCTATAACAATGCATAAATCCTGCATGACACAGCAACCAAATGATGAAGCACCAGCAGACAAGCAGTCACTCATGTCCCTGATGTGGCTGCATAATTACTAAGCAATAGGTAACAACACTGTGCTATAAACTAGTAGTCCAACAAGAAATTGTATCAAAAGGGAGCATAAGAGGCAATAAGAAATTATTAAACATTACCATAACCATAATCACCTGCCAACTTCAACACTGCAGAGGTAGAGCAGTTCATTGAGGTCACCTTTGACTGAGGCTGGAATTTAGATTAAAGAAAATGGCAGCATTTTGGATCGGTGTGGAAAAGGATACCCACTGCTTGGTAGAACTCTGGCCGCATGTTAATATACATTGGAATTAATATGCCCTCATTTTTTGTTATATTTGACTAAGTAACTCATTTTCATGTAAAGGAAGTTTTGATTGGCAAAATGATGGTGCACAACTGTTCTGACGTACAAGTATACAAGACGCAGGTGCGCAGTAATAAAGCTCTCTTATGTTGAAAGCCCAAACTGAGCATGTGAAATGAAAAAATGAAAAATACTTTATTTATCCCATAATGGGCAATTCAATGTGTGAGTGTTTTTTCCTCCGTCAGGTTCATTAGGTTCTCTTATAGCTATATTTAGGGAAACTACACAACCCCGTGCATATGCTATACTTTTCATATGCTAGTTCTTTTCCGATATAGCAAGAAGAAAGACTTTAAGTTTTAAGCCGAATCTAGCTGTACTAGCCCGTGGTTGATATGGCTAGCAGGAGCGAGATCGGCAAACAGCAGCCGATGGTCACGGCTAATTTTCGATTTTCGAAGAAAAGAATTATGAACTTCAGGAAACCAAATTCCTGGGGCATATGAGATTGCAAGGCTTGAAAGATACCATCCTCTGCGAACCGGTTACTGGTGACGAGGAAGGGTATGATGATGATGAAGGGAAAAATGAAGAAGGTTATGCAGAGCTGATACAATTTCTTGATGATAAAAGCCTATCGCTAGTTATGCGAGAAACTCAAGATGATGGTCGAAAGGCACTGAAAATTCTTAGGAACTATTATGCTGGCCAAGGGAAACCAAGAATTGTAAGCCTCTACATGGAACAGACTTCATTGCAGAAGTCGAGCAACGAGAGTGTAACGGAATATGTGATAAGAGCTGAGACTACCATCACTGCTCTGATGAATGCAGGTGAAACGCTGAGCGATGGATTGCTTGTTGCAATGGTTTTAAAAAGACTACCCGAGTCATTTCAGCCATTGGTAATCCACGTAATCCAGAAAGACGAAACCCTGCCATTTGCTGAATTTAAAACAAAACTCTGAAGTTATGAGGATATGGAGAAAATGCGTGCCGTGACAACGACAAACAACAATGTCATGAAGGTGCGAGAGGCCGGACAGAAAACCAGTGGTTAAGTCGAGCAACCGCGTCGAGATGGATGCCGAAATCATGTGCTTCAAATGTGGACAGAAGGGACACAACGCGAAGGCCTGTACACGGAAACAGTGGTGTAGACACTGTAGGAGCAGCACACACAGAGACGCAAATTGCAGAAAGCAACGGAGAGACGATGCAAAGCAAGCGAACCGGGCATCAACACTTATGCCTTCCTGATGTTGGACAACATTGTACGCCAAGAGAGAGAGGGACACTTTGGCAGTGGCATCAGAGAAAAGGGACTGATGGTGGATACCGGAGCAACCTCGCACATCATCACGGATATAAAAAGGTTCACTAAGTTTGATGACAGCTTCCATTACGAGACACACTGTGTGGAGTTTGCTGATGGATCGAGGACTAAGGGAGCTGCGGAGTGCCAGGGAGATGCGCAGGTGCATCTAATTGACAGTGCAGGAGTGTGCCGTAATATCGTACTGAGGTAGGTGCTGTACATTCCAGCGTATCCACAGGACATCTTGGCCCCGATCGTACACCTCACGCTAGCCGCTACCCGCTAATTGTGGATTTAGGAACCTAGACTAACCGCTATGCAATCTTCTGTTTCCCTAAAGCCGCTACCCGCGTTGCTGACTCCCTTACTCACATTGTAGGCTCGGCAATGGGTGTGTAATTTGCGCTTTCTGCTAACTCTGTATCTTGCGATCGCGGGTTTAGGATAGCGACTAGCGGATGGTCAGACCTAGCGGGAGCGTGCTTGTACACGCTGCCGGTAAACACGCTCAGGCAGACCCACGAGAACCGCCGCGAGAGCCGCTGGGACCGGCTGTGCATCTTGGTGCACCTGTGCGCACAGCCGCTCCTGAAAATTTAATCAAAATCCATCCATAACTTTTTGAGTTATCTTGTACACAGACAGACAGATAAAAGCCAGCAAAAACATTACCTCCTTGGCGGAGGTAAAATTATTCTTACACAGACAATTCCTCCCGGTAAACACGCTCAGGCAGAGCCGCGAGAACATATTCTCAGCAGTAGGCGCTGGGAGTGGCTGTGCGCACAGCTGTGCCAAGACGTGCTTATTGAGCCTCCTCAAGCTTGATGGAAAGATGACGTCTTTGTTGAGTATCATGAAATTACTTTTTTTTTTCCCTGCAGAAAAGAGAAAACGTTATAAATTATAATATATTTGGAATGCTAACACATATTTTTAAAACACTGAAATTCATAATGAATTACCCTTGCTTTGTAATATCCGCTAATAGGCCTGCTATATAAGCCTTTTTACCATGCGAACGCGCCATGTTTTTTGCTAAATTAGTAAAACCTTGGAGCACTGACAACTTAAAGTTAAGTTTACATTAATGTTTTGTTCTTTTTTTTTTTTTTACCGCTTCCTCAGTCTGGAGCTCCAGTTTCCAAAGTTTTTCTGAGTCTGGTATTGCAAAGATTGGTATCATCCTCTGGTTTGGCCTGGTGGTCCTGAGTGGACCACAGAGACGACGGATCTAAACTGTTCTTTTAATTCCTTTTCTATCACCCTTGGACTAATGTGCGGGACTGATACGCCTGCCCACTGCTGCTCCAGAGATGAAGGCAATGATAGGACTATTGCTGGAGATGATAAAATGTTTCTTAACACCCCGATAGCTTGGTGCAGCACCTTGGTCTCTTTCACCTGGCCATCCTGAGCAGGACCTGGACATGAACCTTGTGTTTCTCAGCCAATCACAGCAGAAGAAATGTCCTGCCTTCCATTTCCACTAAACTCCTTCTGTTTCCACTTTACTTTTTCTCACACATATATACATTCTTCTCTTACATACATGTATTCTTTTTCATGTATGAATGAATTGTATGAGAGCAAAATGTAAGAATGTGAGAATATGTATATATATGAATGTGAGAGTGAGAATGTAGGATTCTATGGATGCTGGTATGAATTATGTCTTGTACGGCCCCTCACACTGAAAACTGGGAACATTTAGGTCTTGTTTTATTTCTATGTTTTTGGTTTTTTTTTTCCTGCTATTGTACACATGTGCCAAAAGAAATGCAATTCAGACCGGACACTTGAAAATCAGAAAAAAAAAAATAATAATAAAAAAAAAAAATAACAAGAACAACAAATAGAGTTTACCTGCAAGCCATAAAAAAAAGTGATTGGGGAGTCCAGCCCCATTCATTTTGTTATGTTTCTAAATTCTCATTGGACAGAAAGTATCATCATTAAACATTCTAGAATCAGGTCTCTTGTATTGTAAGATTTTCTGTTGAAAATGTGGCCACAGAGGGTCAGGAAAGCCATGCTGCCGTGCCTCCTTCTAGTTTTCCTCAGTTTGTTTGCACCTGTGCTGAACAGGTAAGTTTTTTTTTAATTAATGTATTTTTTTAATTTATATTTTAAATATGTATTCTATTTTATTAGTGTCCAGTAAAAGCGCTCCACTATGCATTTGTTGTAAATGTGTAAGTTTTTTTTTTCAAATGAGACTCAAAGATCTGTTCTTTGTGCAGACCTTCCACATATTTGTCTATCTGCCTGTGTATAATGAACCAAACCCATAATTTTGCATAATTTGTTAAATGAAAGAAAGGGTGTATGTTTTTCTAGGACAAAGAAAAACAACATTTCTATTGCCATTGTTGCCATGGCTGTTTTTTTTTTCTTTTGACAAACTAGAGAACTCATTTTTTGATTCTGGTTGCTGGGCAACAGCAGTGGAGAAAGCTATCTACTTGTTACCTACTTGCTGCACTAAAGTGCCCTGACCATGAATCAAGCCACTTTTATGCAACAATAACAACGTCATCATTAAGAAAACTGACACTTGTATTGAAGATAAATACAGCCAGGCATTGACCTCTTTATCTACACCATCTTATTCCTATTCCTGGGTCACAGTGACCTGCTTGAGCCTTTCCCATTTCTCAAAAAAAAAGTTAATACAATAAAATGTATTTTCTTTGAAGTGTGGATATAAGATCATCATGTAACTGTGCAGAAAACATGTAGAGCTACTGCTCTAACAAAATTAATCAAACTTTGCATTTGGATCCTTCATATACTTCTAGAGACAAATGCAGACCAGTGGAGTCTCTTCATTGAAACAACATATCATTGTTAACAAGTCTCCATCATACAGTTTTTAAAAAATATAATTAAACCCATTTTAGCTTTATGAACAGGAGGAGCCAGAGAGAAACTTGGGGTGTGTTTTATGTTTAAAGAGTAAGTTACCACGGGAACAAACTATGAATATGAAATTACCTGTGATTCTGAGATGGTCTTAATTTAACCCTCTTTCTCGTTGTATAAATTATCTCACTTTGTGAAACCGGAAAAGTCAAGGTTCCCCATAAATATTCACATAACCTGCTTTCTGAAGCAGGTTATGTGAAAATTGTGTCCACAGTGAGCTCCTTGGTCTTGATTGTGTTGAGAAGCAGGTTGTGTTCAGTGTCCCCCCCAGACGTCCCTCCTACTCCCTAGGTTGGTTCAACATTGTCACAGTTCTTGTAGCAGTTGTAGGTGAAGACGTAGGAAATAGTAGGTGAAGTAGAGGAACAGGCTCAACACACAGCCTGTAAAATGCCAGTGTTGCCAGGATGATGGCCAAGGAGTTGATGTAGTCTAACCCAGCCTTTCTCAACCGGGGTGTCACGGCACACTGGGGTGTCTGACTGCTTCAGGGGTGTCGTCAAAAAAATGACCTATTCTGACATTTCATATAGTGGTACCTCTACTTACTAACGTTTCTACATATGAAATTTTCAGGTTCAAAGGGAAAATATTGCCTCTCGTTATGAAAGAAATTTCAGGATACGAAAGGCAAAAATACAGTAGCGCTGCTACTCGCAGCTCCCAGAGTTTACCGAACGTAAACATAGCTGTCGGCTCTGGATCTCGGTTTGAAAGCGGTGCGTCCGAGCTGCTCTGCCATTGGCTATCGCTTAGCATCTTCCTGGCATCCCACTGGCTAGGAGGGCCGCTGAACTGATTTCATTTTGGCTGTGATCCGGAAGAAATCCTGGATACTGGATCACTTTCAAATTTTCAACATTTGTTGCGTTTAGTGGAGGTCTGTGCTCTCAGAGTGCTTTTCTAGTTCTAACATGTATTTCTTTCAGGTTTTTAATGTCATTTCATGTATTATTTATAATTTATATAAAAAAAAATAATGTTTGAATTTTGGGGGGCTTGGAACGGATTAGGACATTTACATGGAAAACGCGTCAGTACTTAAGAAATTTTCAGGTTACGAAACTACTTCCAGAACCAATTAATTTCGTAAGTAGAGGTAGCACTGTATAAATATATGAATGCATACATAAATACATACTTTTTGCCTATGAATGAATGAATGAATAAATAAATGAGATGTATAATTGGACATGAAATGAATAATAAAAATATGTCTCACATGCCCATTTCCCATTGTTAACAACGTCAGTACGGGGTCAGCGTAAGGTCAACGTGACTGTCCAGTTAGCTTACGTCGTAATATCATTTAACCACTGGAATTTTATTTCACAGATAGCAAAGAGAACTTTTTTAGCAGCATCATGGATCGTTTTCTAAAAAGAAAAGCCCCACAGGAACGGAACATCACAGAGGAGCCGACTTCTTCATGCAAGCCTTCATCCACCAGCTCTGAATCTGCTCCATAGGTCGCAAAGGTAGTTGCTAGCGATAAGGCTAAAAGGATGCATACAAGGATGATGGATGGAAGCAAGCACATCACGGATGAAAAGAAGCTTTCCTGCTGAGGCCTACTCTGGTGCAGTTATCATGTTTCAGGTTATTTAAACAAAAATAAACGGGACGTATGCATTTACAGTCGGAGCGATGCAGTGTGGCTTTGGATTATATTTTGCTCTGAGGTGTCGTGAGATTTTATTCACTTTTGAAAGGTGTCGTGACTGAAAAAAGGTTGAGAAAGGCTGATCTAACCTAACATGCTGGGGCCAGGCGGGTAATGATGGCTACGTCACCCATGTTGTGATCATCTTGGTACTTGCCTGAACTGAAGTCATCGAACATCATCTTCGGATAAATGTTTTTGCTTCGTCTGAGAACAGCAGATAGAATGAAAAGCTGTGAAGATTCTGAAGGATTTTCTTGTCTAACACATGCTTGTAAAACTGATCTCATGACCAGACTGAAATGAGATGGATTCACTTTATTCTTGGACATTTTTTAATGCAGCACTTTAATTCCTGAGACTTTGTTGGACCAGTAGTTGTTAAAACAACTCTTGTTTCCAACACATGTGGCTTCTCTACCTGACCTCATCTTGTGCAACCACACGCATCTAAAACGAAGCAAACTACAGTTTGAATATATTTGATCATCTTATCCTTTTCAATGCTTTTACTTGTGACTGTGTGTTGTAATCGCTCCCTCTTTTTGTTGCCCAGTCGCATTTCAAACAATATGCACAATACCCACGTGTCATTCTTTTGCATTTCAAATATGAGCCTAGATGAAATGTGATTTGGTTACTGTTCTTTTCTTCAAATAGGTCTAACCATCATGTAGAGGAGCTGCAGCTGTTGTTTGACCCTCACCTCCTCAAACAGCATGTTAGCCTTACTGATGGTAGGATTTTTCTCACCTGTTTTCTCTTTCTTATTGTTTAATGCCATTT
Source organism: Hirundichthys speculiger (assembly GCA_018398805.1). Taxonomy (NCBI): domain Eukaryota; kingdom Metazoa; phylum Chordata; class Actinopteri; order Beloniformes; family Exocoetidae; genus Hirundichthys; species Hirundichthys speculiger. The sequence continues at coordinate 79,924 of JAGFBZ010002938.1, forward strand.
ATGTGCCATTTGTGTGAAATGAAAAGACAAAAGTGAAGATGTATGACCATAATGAAGGAAAGAAAAAAAAAGCAAACCTATATCAAAACAACTGTCAAGCACAATGGTGGAGGACTGACGATATGGACTCGTTTTTCAGGTCATTTTACAGTCAGTCATACTTTCCTGTAAAATGATAAATTCCTTTCCTCCTATGTCAATGTATATAAAAAATAAACTTTAAAATATCCCAAAAGAGTTTGCTCTCCTTAAAAATATCTCCTGTCAAAATTATACAAGTTAGAAATATGAACTTGATAGAAAACCTAGAAATATACATAAAATGCGTGCATTTCAGCAATTCCTGGTGTCGATGCAGTGATGTGTTGTTAACTCACCAGGACAGTTCTCCTCCTGCATCTTTACACGGATCCTTCCCACTAGTTCAGTTTATTTACTGCACATAGCCGCTGCTCCATCTGTTGTAAGTCCAATAAGTTTGTCCCAGGGCAGTTTCATGTCTGTTACACTTCGACATACGTTTTCAAAAATGTCTTTTCCAGTTGTTGTCCTGTGCATCAATTTAATGTCCATTACTTCTTCTGTTAGGTGCAAATTGGAGTCCACTCCGCCATGAAGCATGAAACTAGATTTGATTGACGCGGGAAGTGTGCGCAAGGCCACTGAAGTGTTGCATTTTGGGATCTGTAGTTCTGTGCAGTATAGTTTTAATCAGCGCTTCATATCAACGGGCCATTAATAACGATAATGTAAAATGATCCCGCGGGCCAGATATGATTACTCGGCAGGCCGGATGTGGCCCGCGGGCCTTGAGTTTGACACGTTCCCTGCCACAACACAACTGATTCAAATGACTGGATCACCATCAGCTTGGGGCAGGAGTTTGAGACCCCTGCTCTGAAAGCAGATGTTTTGTGGGGTGCACCTTTTGTATTTTTCACATGTAGTTTCTGCATTTTGCCTTTTTTGTTTTCATAAAAATTCTGAGTATATATTTGCAGAATTTCTGATCTAGTCGCACTACTGAAAGAGAATATTCTCCTTTTTTTTTTACAACTGTATCAACCCATGTTTCTGTCAACTGCTGATCTTCAGAGTTCAAAAAGCTTGTTTTTTTGTCCTTTTGCAGAGCAGAACCCATTTGATGGTAATGCTCCATCTGTCTGCTTTAATGTGTTACCACAGATTACGGTGAAAAGCCCCTCCCTCCTCCTCTGCCTCCTGAAGGTGAAGACCCATATCAACCAAACATGGAGGAAGAATACTACTAACAGGAACACCTCATATCAAGCTAATATCTAAAGTGAAGAAGATTAGACTACAATTAAAAATTTTCTGTTGCATGTCTCCATTTATTCTGATTGTTGTAATATTTCCTCCGCCAAGGAGGTAATGTTTTCGGTGGCGTTTATCTGTCTGTCTATGTACAAGATAACTCAAAGAGTTATGGGTGGATTTTGATGAAATTTTCAGGAGTTGTCAGAAATGTGAAAAGGAAGAACTGATTTAATTTTGGCTGTGATCCGGAAGAAATCCTGGATTCTGGATCACTTTCAAATTTTCGATAACATTGCAGTCAATGGGGCCAGAAATTTTGTTTCTCAATATCTCCGTTAATTATTGCCCAAAACTTATGAAATTTGACTCAGGGATTGACAATGGGAACCTCTATCAAATTTCAAAGGCTGATCTAGATCTGATCCACAACCTGGATTTTATCGCAATCTGTAAATCGCTATATGGGGGAATTGTTGCACTTGGCGGAGGTCTGCGCTCTCTGAGTGCTTTTCTAGTTTTGGATGTTTTCTTGGATGATGTACTGGAATGTATTTTCATTGTGGTGGGCTGCTGGCTCACTGACAATAAAGTTATCTTACTATCTTGTCTGCCCGCATCACCTGAAAACTGTCCAGAGAGATGCTGGTTTTGAGAATAAGCTCTTCAGCCACATCTCAGTGGAACACATTAAACTGCACTGCTGAAACTCTAGATTTGTCCTCCTCAGCACATCAAGCTCATTCATCTTATTAGTGAGAGATTTCACATTCCCTGTTATGATGGAGGAAAGAGCTGTTTTAAACCACATCTCTCAGTCCACTTTGCAATTGCTCTGCATCTGTGGTGTCAGGGATTTGGGGTCTCAGTTATTGAGAGGTTATCCTCTCAGTACTGATTCCCTTTTGCCCTCTTCACCAGGCTTTGGTTTGTTGTCTCCAGTGCTTGAACTTGTTCTTGTGAACTATTGTCTTGAAATATCAAGAACAGAGGCTGATTGTGTTGTTTTGTCAGTTAAATCAGGATCCAGCCTTTTTTTTTCTGGACAGCAGAAGCACAGAAGCCATTTTCTTTCTGCTTTTACTTGTTGTTTTTGGGATGATAGCCACAAAAGGACACATTCTTTTGTACTTTAACCTTGTCTTTTTCTCTTGGCTTGTACACAGCTCTGATATCACTTAAGTTAACTGAAAGAAACAATGACATGCACACCCTTTTTTAATTGTATATGTGCTGCTTTATAGGTTTAACCCTTGTGTGGTGTTAGGATTTTCTGCATTCTCAGGGTGTTAAGGGGTCCTCTGGACCCCTTGGGGTTTCATACCATAACTCAGCCCCTGTGCAGGCTAGAGACATTCTGTTTTCACCGGAGGAAACTTGAGGATGCCCTTTAGGTTACTGACCTACCACTAGGTTTTTCCAACCTGAGGAGGCGGAGCCTATTCGAAACGCTTTTTTCCACGCCACCAGCCCCACTTCTCAGCCTCTGTGTGGGCTAGAGACACACTGTCTTCACTGGAGGGTTACTGGTGGGTAGCTGTGACATCACTGACCCTCCCTATGATGACCTCGGCCTTTGGGGGCGGAGTTTCGCCATCACGCACACCACAAATCCCACTTCTCAACCTCTGTGTGGGCTAGAGACATGCTATTTTCACTATTGGGTTAGGGTGGGTAGCCTTGACATCACTGACCCTCCCCATGATGACCTCGACCTTTGAGGGCGGTGTTTCGCCATCATGCACGCCACAACTCCCACTTCTCAGGCTCTGTGTGGGCTATAGACACGCTGTCTTCACTGGAGGGTTACTGGTGCATTGCTGTGATGTCACTGACCTTCCCTGTACTGACTATCACCTTTGTGGGCGGAGTTTTGCCATCATGCATGCGACAAATTCCACAACTTAGCCCTTGTGAGGGCCAAAGATACACTGTCTTCACCAGGGTGTTGCTTGTGTGTGGTTTCTGACCAGTCCCCAATCTACATTGGTCCAAGGGGGTGGAGTCTGACCTCCATGCCACTATTGATACTATTATTAGACCATATCAGGGACCATGTACCTTGACCTCTTCTATATTATCTATAAATACATCAAGGGGGGGTGTAGAGTGGGAGCTCCCCCCAAAAAAGTTATCCTCCATGCCCCTCACATAAAATAAGCCAAGGACAATGAGTTTCAAGTTGAAAAAAGTATTACTTGTATGATTTTTATTTTATTAAAGATTGAAAATGGGTCCAAAAGACCCTAACATCACACAAGGGTTAAGTAAGTAATTTGTGGAAACAGCTGTAACAGCCTGGCTATGTTTTGAATTATTTGCAACTTGCTTTGCTGGGCTTTTGCTGTTTTTACTTTTTCAGGTTCCTCCTGATTGCTTTTCCCATGACTCCAGTGCTCATTGTGGATCGGTTTAGATTGAGCAGCCACAGTTTGAATCCTCAACATCTGTTCCTGGCAGGCCCTCCCTGACAGCAGTGGGATCTCAGATCTTGTCACCAAACCCTTAATAGCGTCGTAAAAGATGTGGTAAAAGTGGTGGATGGTGAGGCAGACACAAAAATACAGAGGAGGAGCGAGGTTGCAAACAAAAATATTCTTTTATCAACTCTCACAAAAAAAAACTAACCAACAAAAAGAAAGTAAATCCAAGGGTAGGACAACACGGGAGAAACAGAAAAACAACAAAGCCAGGATCGAAACAGGGAGCACAATGAGGGTAACAGGATGATCTGGCAAATGAACAGGGGATGAAAAGACTGAAATACACAGAGGGACAAACAAGAGGCAGGTGCAAACACTCAGGGTAATCACAGAGGGAAGTGAAGAGACCAGACAGACCTTCAAAGTAAAAGAGGAACAAGATTGACTGACTGACAAACGGGAGACGAGACAAGACACTGACAAAACTCAGGAACAGAGGGAAAACCCAAAAACATGCTCAACTCAAACCACACCATAACAAGTAGTGTCTTTTATATAGAAATATTTGCAGTAAAACAATAGAGCTGAACTGCCTGTTTATTTTGTAAGCCGATTTTGTTTTATCCTGTACATTTTCGTGGAGGGAGTTGGACTGAGTTTCTGTCATTTATTTCCTGTCTTGGTTTGGGTAGGTAGGGTAGCAGCGGTTTTTAAAGGCAGGACGTTTTACTTGTTGTTTTGGCATTAGTTAACCCAGAGGTTTCTTTTGCTTCACTTTCTTGTCCCCTTGTAATTTCTGTAAATTAATTAATTTCCTTCACTGCATTTTTATTCAGGTTTGGGGATTGGGAGGATGAGATGGATGTTTATTTTTTGTTATGCCCTATTACTGCTAGACAGAGCCATAACAATAAAAAAATATATCATCATAGTCATAATGATGTGAATGCATTTCATTTATATGATGCTTTTTGTCCACCAGACTGGGAAGAAAGTTTGCCATAACACAGTTCTGACAAACTCAGTCTGACAAAAATGGTGTCACTCTCCGTAAATACAAATCAGACGTTAAAATCAAGTGTTTAGGTTTATTTATACTTCAGATCATGTGCAATTCTTCAAGTAAATATCTACAACAGCTTATTTAACTGTAGGAGAGATAAAAACTGTGGCGAACTGTATTTCTCAGTTTAATAGAATTTTTAGGTGATGGGAAGTAAGGGTCTGATTACAAATGAATTATAATTGAAAACTAAGAATTTATACATTTTCTTTTAATTGCTAATCCTTCTGCTTTCAGAAAACAATGTGTTGGTTCTTAGGCTCAAATTTTAACTACTTCCTTCACAACAAATATTATCGAAATAAATGGTGAGCTTACTGGATGGAGGAGTGAGGTTATTTAGAGAAACTAAATTAAAAGTTGCTCTGTCTGATCCTCACATGGGCCTGTTTTCATGTTTACGTCTTTGAAAATAATTGACTGGAAATATTCTTATTTGCTGCCGGGTATTGGTCAATAAAGTAAGGAAGATGTCATTTAAATTTATTTATAATTGTTATTGAGGTAAAGCATTTTTAATGGAGTATAAATAAAATTTGGATTCAAAATGTATATTTTGAAGAAGCAATGAAGAAACTTTACTTTTCTCTTGATTTCTTTCTTTCATTTTTTTTTTTTCTTTAAATTCCTTAATAGGCCAATATGTGCTGTTTGGCGAAGAACTGTAAAATATAGCATCTAACCATCTCAGCAACTGAAGAGAACTATAAGACGACAAATGTCTGAGATCAATAGAATATTCACCTTCCTGAAATCTGTGAACTTTATAATTAGAGCATACATACATTGTATATAATTATGATCTAATACTGAATAACAATTTGGCTGTAATTTTTTAATGCAGGCTCATGAAAATAGGGTAAAACTCACAGAAGTTCATGAATAAATGTTAATGAAATTTATTTCCAATCGCAGGGAGAGCTGAGTAAATGACATCAGAGCAGCAGAATTAAGAAATCCTGCTTGTTAGCCTGGTCCAGAGCATTTGTAAAGAATAAATGTCCATGGTAACTTTATTTGATCCCACTGTTGTGCAACCAGATGGAGGATAAGTTCAGTCAGGATAACTGACATATGCCTTGCCTTGGTTTTGTGTAACAGGTGTCACAACCCGGCTCAAAGGCTGTGACAAGAGCGAGGGAGGCAGCACAAGACAGTCGGTACCAAGAATGTATATTTATTGTAAAACAGTTGTATCACCACAACACAGACCAAAAAAAAAACCCAGCCAAAAGCTCTGCCAGACACAGTCCAGTCAACTGGGCCCACAGCCCATCAGCAGAGCCTCAGACGCCAGCAGTAATCACAGCGTGGTGACAAGGACCGGCTCCCCAGAGCAGCCCTCATCACAACCCTCCTACAACAGTCTGGAAATGGCCTTCTTAATGGGAGGAGAACCATTGAGCCCAGGTGTGTCTCCTCAGGCTGACGACTCTCCAGCTGCAACAGAACGAAACCAAAAACAACCAACACCACCACCTGGTGTACAGGTGGAGGAGTCGTCACACAGGCCTCAGGACTAAAGTCACAAACAGCTTCCTGCAAAGTCTACAAGACACATCTGCAGCTTCTCACACTGGCAGTCTACTCTCTTGAGTCACATAAAGGCAAATTGTAGAGAATTTTTAAGTCGACAAACCTAAAAAAATAGGTACAATAATGTGTTCAAGCTCAGAAGTGGCTGATGATTTGCAAAGTGTTATATGATGTAGCAATGTTAGTTTTGTATGTCAGTAATGTTACACACTTATTTAAGTAATATGTAGAGAATATGGTGAACATAAGAGTGATATTAATGTTAGCAAAAAGAATACAATATAGAAAATTCTGCAGAAAGAGGAACCTGAAATATTGAGCACTTTAAGAAAACTGTAGAATTTCTATTTGCATTGAGGAAAATAACTGTTGATAGTAGACGGTAGTTTTTTTAATTTTTTTTTTATTGTTAATCGTCTGTTTTGTAGATAGTCGACAAGTCCACTCTGTCCCGGACATTCTACCCTGTACGAAGTGTGGCATAATCTTTTGGCGCCCATATTAGGCGTCTGACAAGTATGTCGCTCTTATCAGCGATACTTGTATCCCAGCAGTACTCTGGGGAAAGCAGCTTGCTTGGTTTATGAATCCAAAAGTACTTGTTTAGATGACTCTCATCATGCCACCGAGCCTCCACACCATTCACTTTATCTGCCATGATGTTCAGATAACAGAAATCTGTCAAAGCCTTAACTTCTCTACATGTACCTCCAAAGATAGCCGCATGGTAGTAGTAATCTCCTTCCTCCATGTAGGCTTTGGATTTGGGGTTTTTATCGTAGGTGAAACGGTGCTTTGGAAGTTTGTAGAAGTGAGCCTGGAGCAAAGCTACAGACTCCCCAAGAGCCTCAGAGCCAAATCTCCCCTGAAATATCTGATCCACATCAAAGCAAAACACATAATTGAACTTTTGATGGAGTTCTGTTTCTATTAGTTCCGATATTGTCTTCATTCGCATCATGGAGATGTCCTGCCACCTCTTGTACTTCTTCACCTGGACAACTATCAGATTTCGTTTTGAAGCAAGTGTGATATTTGGTACTTTCTCTGGTAAATCTGTGAGCACGTAATATGTCACTGGTAATCCCAGCATGAAGTGTTGTTCTGCTGAAGTGAGGAAAGTCTTGAGATAGGCCTTCAGGTACCTTCAGTCGAGACAAAGAGAAAAACAATGAAGATGTTATAATCATCAGAAAATACTTTAAAAAAATGTTTTTCTTGCTCTTACATAACTAAGATACAGGGATTTACTTCTGCTGACAATTTAGTCCTTTTTTTTTCCCCCACTTAGAACAAATCTTCTCTACAGGTGCTTTCATGACCATTTTCACCTTGATTCAAGGGACCAAAGCGCTCACATGTTGACCAGGCGTCTGTTTCAGAAAGCGGGTTATGTAGAAACTCAGACTATGTTGAACTGGAACTCAGGGAAGCTCTGAGTTTTCTGTTTCTCAAAGCAAAGTTACTGAGCCTGAGGGTTCAGTTGAGCTGGTTCTAGAAAACGCCTACTCGGAGTCTGTTACCCTGGTAACTGACTCTCTGAACTAAACCTATTTCAGAGAGCAGTTTTACTTCAACATACCCCAAGTGTTTGGTCTCCTTCCCTTCATGAAGCTGAAACAGGTTCAGTTTCAGAGAATTAATCATATAGTGTACATTTTAGAAACATCTCAATGATGACATGTCACATTTACAGTCATGGAAAAAATTATTAGACCACCATTTTTTCTTCACTTTCTTGTTCATTTTAATACCTGGTACCACTAAACGTCATCATGTGACTAAAACAGACAGAAAAGAAAACACTGAATTCATAAAAGCAGTGTTTTTGGCAGTACAACGCCATAGCTATTGATGTAAAAACTTAAGTGATTTAGGTTATAATCAAGAAAACCATGGAAAATGGTAAGATATCAGCTCTTAAATAAAACTCTTATAAGTAATCTTTGTGGTTATCGTTATGTTTGTCCAAACAAATGTACCTTTAGTTGTACCAGGCATTAAAATGAACAAGAAACTGAAGAAAACAAGGGTGGTCTAATAATTTTTTCCATGACTGTACGTCAGGAAATTATATTGAGGGTCAAGCCAGCTGGCACTTGTATTTGGGGTACCTCAACTAATCTTAATAGCATTAGGTCTACTGTTTTTCTGCATAGTTGCATAATTTATATCTTACCCTTCTGTGCATCAAAAATATCATTCATCTAATACCCATACGTCACACAAAATACCTTTGGTTATTTAGTTTAATTAGCTATTTATTTGCAAATGTCAGTTTTCCTAATAGCAATGAGGATTCTCAACTGTAGGAAAGTGAACGCAGACCTGAATACCCCCGCATGTTCGCCTTTTTAATTTTTTAAAAATTCATTATTTTTGTATTTATACACTCTCTTTATCATTAGCCACAAACGTAAGAGTCATCAAAGAAGGATGCTGGGTTGCCTACATGACTGAAGTTGATATCATTAATTATTTAAAATAACTTATTCGTACCCTCCTCTTCT